>JARHVA010000644.1:4755000-4861429 GCA_037957365.1 Torreya grandis | reverse complement strand
TGAACTACGTTTTGATGATTTAAGACCTCCCACTTGGTTGATTTGGGATTAAAAGAACCTATATAGTTTTTAGTCATCATTATGGACGTGTTATACTCTTTTTTCCCCACCCTGATGTCTCATGGATTACTCATTCTCCTTGGATACACCAAACTAAGATTCTTCTTGATTGGGTTTCCAATTTTGAAAGGCTCTTGTCTATAGGTCAAAGCATTGTTTAACCTTAAAAATAGTGTTAAAAAATACCTATAGTATTTAAATTATCATTTTAATATTTATATATATATATATATATATATATATATTTGGAACCATCCTCATGTCATATTAACCTCAAGAAGATCCACATCTTTACTTTCTACCCCTCTCTGCCCTCTATTGGCTGTAGGCCTAAAATGGCTTTAAAAACCCTATTGTAATCCTCTTTTAGGTTTGAATACCATGTTAAAAAAAATGTATTTATCTCTCTGAGGTTCTTTGAAACTCATATAAGTCATATCCTATCAGGCTTATACTTTTTTAGTACCAAAAATACCATGCCCCATAACTCACTACCTATCTCAATAATAACCTAGTTATAGGTGCTCATGGGGTTATAATAAACTATATAGGATTGATTTGAATTGATAAATATTTATGGAGGTTAGAATTATTATAATTAAGTTTATCACAACTTTCCCCATCATTCATGTTTCTTTACCTACACTTTGAACTTACTTAACTGAGCCTTTTCCCTTAACTAACTATAAACCCTACCTGTAGGTGTTTGTAGATGCATGTGAGTTTATAATATAGCTTATTCATGATATATGTGAACCTATATTAAAATAATTGAAGCCAAAATTTACATACATGAACTATGAATCACCTTTGATAGTCCTAAATCATCAACTAGGCATCAAGATTGAGATCTTTGTTCTAACCCTGCTATAGGTTCCTATCACCACAATGCATGGACTGTATGTATGAAGAAGGAACCAAGGCCATCCATTCTCCATTATTGATGATTCTTCCTGGTCAAATATTTTTATTACATTGTTTGAAACTATCTCCACTTATTTACAAGGTTATATTTTCAACTTTTAGTGTTAATGGTCCATTTTGATCTCATTCTTATAGATTATACTGCTTGAAAATAGTATTTTAAGAACATATTTAGACATTAAAATTCCCACCTTCCATCACTCTTCTTGATATTATCCTTGGAACTAGTCCTCTCCATGCTAGATTCTATCAAACTTAGTAAATTATAGCTACTAGAGATCATTGAGGCTATGTTATATGCCAGACACAAAAAACTTCTTGACCTCTGTTTCACCATTTTAGGGACAAAAGTATACAACACAATCCATTGAATTTTCAACCTAATTTCATGCTTATTTTTCCATTTTAGACACTTAACATGAATTATAAAATATTTATTATTCATGCCACATCCTTGATCTTGCTCAGTTGTTTCCTTCTCTCTATGAAATCACATTTGCTCTTTGCTCAGCCACTTGTAGGTGGATGTTTGATACACCATGGTGAGCTATATGTGTACACCATGAAGATAAGATTTCATATCAACTTTTTTTTCTCTTATCCAACACCATAATGCATATATTTGATATTAATAAATTGGGAAAACATATCCACCTATCCACACATCAACATGACATTAGTAAGGCACTATAGATTGATGTTTTGGACAAGCTATGTAGGCAGGGCATTAAATGTGGTAAAAATATGTCAGGGAATAGCTTGATGACCACTCAAATACGTTATAATTATTTAAACACATTATATTCATCAATAAACACATTGTAACCAGCTTCAAAACACCTTTTCCAACCTAAAAACACTTGCATACACCTAGAAAAGAGCAGGCATGGGTCTTTAGAATGACTGGTTGGTGTGATGAATGGGTTGAAACTATGAGAATAAAGTAGACTTAGATGAAAGGTGAAAAGGAAATTCAAGGATAATTTTAAAACATGTATATAATCTAACATAACCCTCTAAATCCATTGACAAAGCACAAAACTCTTGAAAATGGTGAAAACTTCCCACAACTAAAAAAATTATATCTTCCTACAAATTGAGATGATTAGCATATCAAAACTTCATGAAACATGAAACCAAGAGTGTGGAGAATTGGATAAGAAATTCAACATGATTTTTAATCAATATTAGCTTCTATATTGTATGAACTTTCCCAAACAAGACTAAAACCTAAAGGGTGCACAAATTGATAGGCAAATTTGCATAATCAACTTCAAATGAATGGTTCATAAAGTAAATTTGATAATTATCAAACTTATTATAAAATTAAGTTCTTTGAGTGTAAAAAAAGATCCCAAAAGCATTTTTCCTAAAACTCTTTCTACTGGTCATACTAAGTGCAAACTTGCAAGTCACTTTTGTGTGTGTATAGAAGTGAAAAGGAAGCAAAATGGTTTTAACTAAGAAATGACATATCCAGATCAAATCAAACATGGAACTAAGCTTGAGAAAGCTGAAAATAAAATTTCAATCTTATCCAAGTGGCACACTTCCCAAGTAGATTGTACAAGGGCCATTTTCTATTTTTTAAAAAGAAAACTACCTTTTCTCTAAACAACCTACCATATTTTCAATAATTTGAGTTATCTAAGACTTCTAATGACACATGGGACATGAATCACATTTTGACACTTTCACATTTCTCAATAAACCCACATAAAGCATTAAATGCACTATTTTGACCCCTCAAATGACCCAAAAATGATACAAGGACATAAAAACTAATCAAAACATTAATTGATATCAAATAACCTATGAAACACCCCATGACATGATATTATACCCACTTATAAACCTAAAAAGTCAAATTTTTACTAGGGGTGCCCTAATTTGACTTAAAAGTCAAATTTGGTCAACATTTACTAGCTTGAATCAATCTATTATATGCTCTAATAGTAGTCTCATAGGCATTTGACAAGTTATTGCCACCCATGGACCATATCACGATACTTATATCAAAATTAAGGGCCTTAAGGAAGTATAAAAATGCATCCTCTAGGGATGGTCTAACCAATGCAGGGATCTTAATCCATGTATTTTAGAATCTAAGGTTAAAGTTTGACATGAATTCATATGAGTACCTTTTTATGGTAGTCAATTACTCTACCAAAGATATATGATCAAAATTTTCTTCTAATTGCTTAACTAAAGCTGCACCTAACTCATCTCAAGTATAAATGAAGGTCAAAACAAGATTATTATACCATTCCAATGCTTTTCCCTTAAAAGAGGAAATAAGTAATCTGATAGCCACATTATCTTGAGTAACATTATGAATAAATCATAGATTGACAATATATTAGATATGCTCGATAGTAGTAGTTTTATCCCATTCTCTAGAGAAGAAAGAGATACCTTTTAGAGAAAACACAAGAATGTCATCATACTAGGCCAAATTCAGTGGACTACACCTATTAAATAGGATAACCACTTGATTCTTGATAACCATTTGGGAAAAAGGGATTTGGCTTATGGGGATAATAGATTAGACTAAAATAATAGATTGATCAGAAGATAAATTGTGCTTTGGAGGATAAGGCCTTGTGCTATTGAATATTTATCTTTTATAATAAGTAGGAGGCAATTCAATATGTTTAAAATAAGTGCCTTTTCTTCATGCTCTCATTGTAACCTTCAGCATGAAAGTATTGTTTGAAAGATGATATGAGCTCTACAACCTGAAAGATATGTATCTTTTGATGATGGTAGATATCTCCTACTACTGTGAATATTTATTCTTAATCTTCAAACTTAAATTATACCAAATAAAATTGGGGTCTCACTAGGCATGCCAAAACTATTATGGTTCTAGATTTCACCCTCACTAAGTAAGGGGATTGTTCAGGTCCTCTGCTCAAATCTAGAATAACATGGGATTGAACTTAGGATGTGGGTATCATAAAAGTGGATTAGACCTTTGAAAAAGGTTAGCTTCCTTATGGATTTATCACCTACACTAAACCTAAACTAGTACCTACTTATAAAATGGAAAGAGAATTGAAAAAACATATAAAAGCATGTAAAAATTGGTGATGCACCAATAATTTGATCATTCCAACTCACACAAAACACATTATGAGACACTTTTCAGACAAAAGAACATCAATCTCACATAAATATTTCATAATAAGGCATTTATTAGTTATCAAATTAGCAAGAGAGAAAAAATATCCACTTTTAGGATAGAAAATAAACTATAAATTACACTTATAATGACCTATGAGAACTTATTAAGCACTTCTTGAAGGTGAGAAAATATCTAGACATAAGCAAGGAACATACATTCACTTAACTATAGTGCATGAATTCATAGAACACACTTCAATCTAGATTAGAAAATGATGGAATTCAATCTTTAGTGTATCAAAGAGTATCATAGTACAAATTTTGGTAGAGTCTGGTCATACCAAAAATAAGGATAGCGGATCCATTTCAAGGCTTAAACGCCTGTATTTATAGAAAAAGGAGAGAGATATAACTATGCATTGGGAAGGAACCAACCACTTATGATGGATTAGCACCAATTTGTGGATGTGATTGAGTGAGGATCATATCAATAAGGGACAATTTCAATGGCCTTGTAAAATAATTAAATGTTCACTATCCTTATTCATCCACCCAGTCATGATCTCTGGACTCTATGATACTTCCACTTGATCTATTGATGAGGATCATGTCTTGGAACTAGCTAAAAAGTGCCACATCTACATTAAGTGGCCAAAAAAATATCAATGATGATAGATGAGACACAAGTCCACTACATATGAAAACTAATCTTAGACCATTGGTTTTCACATAGTCATAATATCTATGAAAGTCTGTAAACCACCTATCTTTGCTTCATGGTCACTGGTTTATCTTTGTCTTTTGTATTGGACTCAAAAGATTTATTATATGGAGCATTAATGGCAATGCTTGGACTTTGAACTTTGGCCCTAGTTTAACTCTAGTTTAACTTCAAGATTGGCTCTTTGACATTTACTTTGCCTATGTCCATTTAAACTTCTTTGAATTTCATCAAAAATGTCCCAAAATTGCTCTTAGTTATTGGCTATCAAGTGCCAACTCGAACTGTCTACATCATGCTCAACTATCCTTATGCTTATTGGTTATATATATCCTTTCAACTTATTGACTCCACTTGCAAAATTAGATCTGGGTGTATGAATGCACACAAGTCTTTGACCTTCTTCTAGGAACCACTGACTTTGGACACTTGTCCTCTTTGGATTCATCGTCAAGATCCTCTAACCCTTTTTGACTTGTCTTACTCCATCAATCTTGAAGTGCACAGATGCCCATAAGCCATTACATTTATACCAAATGAATGCACTTGTGACACTTATATTTGACTCATTAGCTCTTTATATTCACTGAATAGTTTGACTCACATGTGTTACCTTATCAATATGTACAAGTTCACATGCACCATAGATATCCTTAGTCCCACTTTATTGTTATTTCTTGAGCTCCGTTGGATCATTGGCTTGATTATCTCACATCATTAGATTATGACCAACTTTTAGCGCTTTAAAGGCTTTAACTTGAGGACCTTTTGACTTGGTTAACTCTGTGGAGATTGTTAGATCTTATGTGCCAATATGAGGGCTCTCATGGACCATTAGATCTCATCCAACTTCAAACCTTTTAAGGATCTTTTAAACCCAAATGGTTACTTGCCTTGATTTAAATTGATGTTTATGTTAACATAATTTAACATCTATGCAAACATATTTGATGTCCCACAGACCATCAATTTTAAGCATAGATAGATTTTTACTCAAGCTTCATTTTGACGTTAGCATGAATGTCTTATGTTGTAGGTCCAACTTTGTAATATCCCTTCAGATACCAAAACAAAAGCTCTAAATTGCTTATCTATATTTCTACAAAATATCTTCAAATAGATAAATAAATCACAGTATAATCTCTTATTTATTTGCTCATATGCTTACAATAGAGGACCTCTGTCAAGTATACAATGAATATTGAAAATACGGCCTTAATAGCCTAAGTATTCTGCAAACTGGGAAATAAATCTAGATCTGGTACGTCTCAGCTTGCTATGTAAAAAACACAGTCACCGACGTCAGTTATACTACTGTCATCGGTCGATTGGGGTCGTTAAACTGCCGACATTAGTGAGATGTCAGCCGATGTCGGTCTTTGTAGGGCTCTGCCTGCCGATGTCAGTGTCTGATCTTTTCGCTAATGCTTACAAATTTTTCATGGATTTGTATGGACTTCATACGGCTACCAATATCACACAATCTGTATGCTTGATCCTGATCTAAAGAACTATGGGCTAATATAAAAGATCTATATCTGGATAATAATTGAATCAAACCCAAAATAAAGAAATACCTGTGAACCCTTGTGATAACTTCTATATGAAGTTATCTCTCAAACTTGTAAACCCCTGTGATAACTTTTGTATGAAGTTATCTCTCAATTTGGCAATAAATCGGCTGATCTCTCACAACCTCTGAATCACACACAATGAAGAGTTGACGTTCTTTAATGCAAATGGAATCCTAGAACCCTTGGCTCAGTCTTCATAGAAGAATTCTTAGCAAAATCAATAATCAATTCATGAATACAAACTCTCTTCCATGAGAAACCCTTATACCCTCCAAAGGTGTGCTTGCTAAAATTAGATTTCCTTAAATTAGACTTAGGGCTTCTTAAATTAGAACTAGGGTCTTAAAATTAGACCAATTCTTATATTAGAATTAGGGTCCTAAAATTAGACCAAATAATTAATAATTAATAATTAATCAAAATTAGACCAAATAATTAATATTTGATTAAATCAATCAAATATTAATATCTCCCTTAATTCATGTCCGAAATAGCCCGAACAAAAGCCAAGCCCAACTCCATCAAGACCCTCTATCCATCCCATCAGCCTACGAGGGTCGCATAATAGGCTAACCATCAACTCTAGACATGTCAACTAAAAAGGGGACATGACAATCCACCCCTCCTAAAATTGCTTGCCCTCAAGCAATCATTGAATGATAAACCAATCAATCCACCTGGATCCCAAATGGAGTCATGATCTCCACTGCTATCAATCAACATGAACTCCAGGCCATGTCCATCACAACTCTCATCCAATGGCGTCACATCATCCCTAGTACCATCCAAACATCCAATCCAGGAATGGAAATCAACTAGCAACTCAAGTGAACTCCTCACCTGAATAATATCTAAATTTGGAATGTGAATGCTAGATATACTCGTATCATCACCAACATGTGACCCGCCTGTAACAGAAAGTTGAGTCCCTACCACATGTGCTAACTCCTGAACTAAACTCACCTCAAGACAAAGCCCATCCATGTGTCTCTCCTGGGTTGGTGCTTATGTGCACTCGGTAGCGCACTCTCCCATATTGTGTGGTATGAGTCTCTCCATCCAATGAAAAAACATATTTTTGATGTTGCTGCCCTGTATAGCCTTAAGAATATGTGTCTTCCCACCAACATCAAAACGAACCTCCATGTCCTTAAGATGAAGAGTGACTTCCTCAAGGGAATGAAGCCACTTCATACCCAAGACTAAGTCTATGTCCCCCATGCTCACCACATAATAATCAATGTTAAACTCATAGTTGTTCAATCGCAATGGGAGGTCTCTAATCATATGCTCACACCTAAGAGTGTGACCATTGGCCACCTTAACTTTAATTCCCTCAAAATCTTTGGTAGTGACTCCACACTTCTCCACAAATCTAGCATCTATAAAATTATGTGTGGCTCCTGTATCAAGAAGGGTGATGACCTTTTATCCTACCAAAACTCCACAGAGTCTGAATGAATCATCTGACTAAATGCTGGATAGGCATGCCTCCTGTATGTGTAGCTCTAAATCTACCTCTGCCTTAGGCTCCTCAGGACTATCCTACTATTCAAAATCTTTTGATTCTAAATCCTCATAATACGCCCACATCACATGATTTGCCTTGCCCTTAGGCCTCAAAGGATAGTCGTGGTTGGCATCATATGGACCTTTGCAGTAGAAGCAAAGCCTTTTCTTGCATAGATTGTTAAGAGCCTCTCAATCCAAAGGTGGTGCTGCTGGGTTGGCCTTTGAATCATTCTTAACACCTGATGTATCTTTGTTGAAATCTAATCCCTCCCTATCTTTGTTGGAGCACTTATGGTCCCTGGATGAAGAAGTACCTCTGGAGTTATATCTACTTAATGGGGCTGCCATCTCCATACTACGTGCCTTCTTCATAACTTCTTGTAATGAAGGAGGATCAAAGCCTTTGATCCAACCTCTCAATGGTTCTGTCAATCCCTCCATGAAGAGTATTACAAGTCACCTCTCTAAAATGTCAGGAACCATAAGTGATAACTTCTGGAAGTTACCAATGTAAGACTCTAGACTGCCACTCTGGCGCAACTGTGCCAACTCTCAAAAATATGATCTGGATCCTTCTTATCAAAATGCTCCACCAGCCTATCCATAAACTCCTGATAAGATGTGATCCGATCATGATGGAGTGTCACCATCCCGTGGTGCCACCAATCATGAGCTACTCCCTCAAGATGTAGTGTCACATATCTGATAGCATCTCCCTCAGCCATTGATCACAATGTGAGAAATGTATCTAGCTTACTAACCCAAGCCTGTGTTGTCACCTTACCACTACCGTCAAACATCGTTAGTGTGAGCCTACTTGTAACATGCTTCAAATCATTATTTTCGTGTCTGGGTCTCCCATCTTGTCTAACCAATCTATAGTGCTCTCTCCTCAGATTAATAAAATGATCAAAGGACATCTTCTCCTGAATGTGAGGAGCTAATAAGTCCCACTCATTGCTTGCACCCATGAGAACATCTACAAATTGGGAATCCTCTGCCTCCTCCTCTGTTGGAACTTCTGGTTCCTCTTGGATAAATGTAGGATGTGTAGGTCTATCTGCTATTTTGGAGTGGGCCTACTAGGGTCTCTAATTAACCGTAGCACTCCTGTTATCTCCTTTTTCCCCATTCTATCTATTAGGTGCATCCATCCTCCTTATCATAGTAGTAAGTGCCTATAGTGCTTGTGTCATCTCACGGTAGGTTTCTCTGGTACTTGAATCATCATTATGTCAGTGGCCCCTGGGTGGGCTACCCTCATGTCTATCACTCATGATAATTAGCTGTTGTTCTAACACCTGGGTACCTTCAATCAAGCTCTACTGCGTGTGTTATACCTATGTGGTCCCAACTCTTGTGGCTGCATAAGATTGTCAAACCCTCAGGATGGTAGGATTTAGCTCTGATACCATTGTAATATCCCTTCGAATACCAAAACAAAAGCTCTAAATTGCTTATCTATATTTCTACAAAATATCTTCAAATAGATAAATAAATCACAGTATAATCTCTTATTTATCTGCTCATATGCTTACAATAGAGGACCTTTATCAGGTATATAATGAATATTGAAAATACGGCCTTAATAGCCTGAGTATTCCATAAACTGGGAAATAAATCTAGATCTGGTACATCTCAGCCTACTGTGTAAAAAACACAGTCACTGACGTTGGTTATATTGTCATCGTCGGTCGACTGGGGTCGTTAAACTGTCGACGTCAGTGAGATGTCGGCCGATGTCGGTCTCTATAGGGCTCTGCCTACCAATGTCGGTGTTTGATCTTTTTGCTGATGCTTACAAATTTTTCATAGATCTGTACGGACTTCGTACGGCCACCAATATCACATAATCTGTATGCTTGATCCTAATCTGAAGAACTATGGGCTAATACAAAAGATCTATATCTGAATAATAATTAAATCAAACCCAAAATAAAGAAGCATCTATGAACCCTTGTGATAGCTTCTATATGAATTTATCTCTCAAACTTGTAAACCCCTGTGATAACTTTTGTATGAAGTTATCTCTCAATTTAGCAATAGATTGATTGATCTCTCATAACCTCTGAATCGCACACAATGAAGAGTTGACGTTCTTCAATGCAAATGGAATCCTGGAACCCTTGGCTCAGTCTTCATAGAAGAATTCTTAGCAAAATCAATAATCAATTCATGAATACAAACTCTCTTCCATGAGAAACCCTTATACCCTCCAAAGGTGTGCTCGGTAAAATTAGATTTCCTTAAATTAGACTTAGGGCTTCTTAAATTAGAACTAGGGTCTTAAAATTAGACCAATTCTTAAATTAGAATTAGGGTCTTAAAATTAGACCAAATAATTAATAATTAATAATTAATTAAAATTAGACCAAATAATTAATATTTGATTAAATCAATCAAATATTAATATCTCCCTTAATTCATGTCCAAAAGAGCCCGAACGAAAGCCAAGCCCAACTCCATCAAGACCCTCTATCCATCTCATCAGCCTACGAGGGTCGCATAATAGGCTAACCATCAACTCTAAACATGTCAACTAAAAAGGGGACATGACAAACTTTGAATGCCTATAAGTTAAAGCACAAAAGTCATGGAGCCACCAAATTTTCAATAGATGTTCTTGAAATTGAAAGTGATGAACCCATTTGATCTACTGGACTCAGGATTCTTCTGAGTGAAGATATAAAATGCTCAAGTTGATTGATCTATTTATTATCACATGACATCCTAATGATGGTCTAGTTCATTTGGCTAACTATGGGAAACTTATAAAAATTTGACTGAGGAGCCAACTTTAAACATGCACAACTTCTATTGTGATTTAGTATATAATCTAAAAATTAATACATACCAACTAGGGACCAAGCTGGACAAACTCATGTGATAATGTTTTCTTAAGACTACCACACATGCAAGATATAGCCTATGTAACTTACCTATTTAGACTTTCTGTTACTTCCATTGAATTCTTGGACAAGGCAAAATTTAGTATGTAGACCAAAATTGGTTAACATCTTTGGTGACATGGATGGGCAACATGCCTGGTATAATTGAGAACTCAAAACATATACATAACTCTTAGATCATCATAGATAATACATGTACAATTACATGACTGTAAGATAACTTCTTGACTTGAAAAGACATAAAAATCCCAATAATAGGGAAGGAAAACAAACTAAAAGGGAAACTAACCTAAAAAACAAAGGCAACTAGACTGTTGAATGATTGTGCAAGAAAAAGGCACTTATTTAGAATATAAAAAAAAGAAACTAACTAATGTGTTATAAAACACTTGTAGAAAACAAGAAAAAACTAACAAAAATGAAACTAACTAATGTGTTATAAATACTTGGAGAAAAAAATAAAAAACTATGTATAGGGGACTTAACTTTCCTTAATAGTAGTGTTTGAGAAGTATCCCATTGACTAGGATAGGAAGTTCTTCACCATTCATCCTTATGAGGTAAAATGTGTTGGGGGATTTGCAACTAGAAACTATATATGGTCCACTCTATAGAGAATCAAATTTTATGTGTTTTCCTAGCTTGGCTCTATCCTCATCCCACTTGAGGATGAAATCTCCTTCTTGGAAACTTCTTGAAGAAGTTCCTTTGTCAAAATATCTCTTTGTCATTGCTTGATGGGCTTCCATAGCCAACATGGTCTAATGCCTTGTCTCCTCTATCTCTATGATCTTAGCATATCTTATTTTTATTGTATTAGTCTCCAAAGTCTCAAGCTAATGCATTAATTCCAAAGCAAGGAATTCAAGATAAATAGGCATTATTGCTTCCTTCCCATATACTAGTTTGTATATAGAATTGGTAATTGATCTTTTATAGGTAATCTTATCAACCCATAGATCTAAATTCAATTTGAGATGACATGATCTCTGATTATCTTCTATAGTCCTCCTGATGATCTTCAACAAATTCTCGTTGGTAGACATAGCAAGGTCATTGCCTTGTGGATAATAGTTTGATGAGGTACTAAGAAAAATACTATGTTAAATTACCCACTAAATGATCTTAGATCCTATAAAATCCATAGCATTATCAAAAATTATAGTTGAAGGGACCCCAAATATGGTAATTAAACCTTCATATAATTTTAAAACATTGGTTTTATTGGCTTTTTTTAATGCTACTACCTCTATCCATCTGGTAAAATAATTTGTGTAGTCAAGATCCATTTGTGTCTCAATCTTGATGGGGGGTTGATAAAACCAATAAAGTCTAATCCCATTTGGACAAAAGGTTGATTAACTATAAGTTTTTAGAGAGGTAAGGCTACAAGTCTCATTTTTACAACAAACATGGCATATTATCTACATTTTTTGATCCATGCATGGCAATCACCAACTAAATTTGGACAGTATTACCCAGCTCTCATGATCTTGTGAGTTATAATCCTAGTTGAGTAATGTCCTCCACCATGTCCATCATGGAATTTCTCAAGTAACTTCCATTTTTGAGCTAGTTATATGCATCTTAGTAGTATACCATTGATATCCTTTTTAAATAATACATTATCAACAAGGAGAAAAGGAATTGATTGTAATCTAAAATATCTCCTCTTTGAAGGAGTGAGATGATAAGGATAAATACCATCTTGTATATATCTTACCATATCTTGGAACTAGCTAGAAATTTAGGCCTAATTGCTTACAATTTCTTGATCATTTGACACTAGAACCTATTCATTAGACTCCTTTAAATCTTGGGCTAGATGTTCACAGAGTCCTTTGCCTCTAACAAACTTTGTGACTTTGATCTCAATATCATATTATATGACATTGGTTATCCAACCAGCTCTTTTATCACTTATATCTTTATTCAAAATAAATTTTTTGACATTTGGATGTGCAACCATCAAATGTATCTTTTTATTAGACAAGTACCTAAAAAATTTAAGAGACCTTATAACTGAAAGAACGTGTTTCTCAACAAAAGAATAACTTGTTTCATATTCTTTTAAGCCTTGATTGAAAAAGGCTATTGGCTTCTCTAAAGTCTCCTTATTATACTACATGAGAATATGTGATATTGTGTCAAGGTTAGCATAGATATATAAGAATAAATCTTTTGAAAAATTAGGTTTCGGGAGTGTAGGAGCACTGCCTATAGCTTTCTTGATTTATTTAGAAATTTTCACTCCTTTAGACCAACTAAAACTTTGACCTTTATTTAACATGGCTATAAGTGGCCTAGCTAAAGTAGAAAAATTTAAAACGTATCTCCTTATCTTGCCTAAAATTCTTTTCAAGGTTTTCTTATGCTTAGGAAATGATAGTGCAAGAATTGATTCTATCCTATCAAGGTTTATGCTTGTACCTTTCTTTGAAATGACATGTCCAAGAAGCCTACCTTCATGAATAGAGAAAACACACTTTTTTGGGTTCAAAGACACTCTAAATTCTTTGCACCTTTCAAACACCTATCTGAGATGAATCATATACTCATTTTTCTTGTTAGAGTATACTTTTATGTCATCTAGATAAAAAAGAATAAACTTATTGAGGAGACCCTGAAATGCCATGTCCATAGCCTTCTAAAAAGTGGCTTCAACATTAGGTAAACCATAAGGCCTTTTTATATATAAAATGTCCCCCACTTTGTGGTGAAGACTTTTTTGTATTGGTTTTCTTCTTTGAATAAAATTTGGTTATATGCATTGTAACCATCCAATAAAGATAACCTTTTTGATCTTACAACTAGCTGTAAAATCTATTCCATTAATGGCAATGGATAGTGATCTTTGAGAGATGCCTTGTTCAAGTCATAGAGTTGACACATAGCCTTATTTAACCATTCTTTTTCTACACTGGAATAAGGTTTGCTACCCAATTTGAGTGCTTAATTGAAAATATAATGGCTAACTCAATGAGTTTATGTAGTTCAGCTCTCATTAGAGGTTTAATCTTTGGATTAATTAGCCTTTGCCTATGTCTGACTAGCCTAATCTTATATTCTAACTCAATGGTATGTTGAGATAGACTTGGATGAAAACCTTTACGGTTAGTATAGTTCCATGTAAAGACATCTGCCAAATTTGAACATAACTTAATAAAAGCTTCTTTCTTTGAAGATGTGCAAACTTTACCTAGATTTAAATTTTTGCCAGTTACAATCTCTACATTTGTGTAGTGTTCTTCCTTGGTTAAAGAAAATTTTTATTTTATTGATTCATTATCTTTACTAAATATATTTTCCAGGGTGACCAGTCCCTTAGGCAACTTGTTTGTCTTTAATTGCACAATCTGATCATCATACTATTGTAAATGCTTGTCTTGGTTCCTTGAGGAGAATTCAACTTCCTCTTATAATAATATGAAATTTTGGATCTCATTTTTAAAAACTTTCCAATTTTCATGGTTTTCTATGACAAAAGGTCTCACAACTACCTTGATGTGTGATTAGACTTCGTACCTTTTTATATTATCTAGGATACTAAATTATGATTTAATAGCAGTCAACCTATCTACATGTTTGATCTAATTTATTAGTATGTCTTGAATATTTAAGTCTTGAAAGTCTTTAAATAGTTCTCATACTCTATGATTATAAGACCTAAGTATTGGGTTCTTATATATATTAAGTTCCTTTACTTGGTGATCTACTAGTTCAGTATCTCCAAAGACTTGTAAGGAATTAACCTTCATCTTTCTTGCCCATTGTAAACCATGCACTAGCGATTCATATTTAGTGACATTATTGGAATAACCAAAATAAAACCTGAGAAAAGATAAGTACCTTTGATTAGTTAGAGAGGTTAAACATCATTCCAGATCTAGTTCCATGTTTGTTTCTAGATCCATTACTAGGCTTCTCCTCTTTCATCAGTGTTGGAATTGATGCATCATTTTAATGAAGACAATAGACACTAAGTCCTTTTTATTAAATTACCTTTTAGGGATCATGATCACATAAATCAAAGGCCCATTCATCAAGGAAAATCTCTGGGACTCCATCTAGAGGTGATTTAGATTCAACTTCATTATTTTCTAACACCTTAGCTGAGATAACATAATTAGTGTTCACCATGCTTGGCATATATGGCTCAAAATGAAATATTTCAATAGGTTTAGAATGCATTGTCACTTTAGTGCCATACCTAGTTCTAAACATTAGATAGGTCCAATCAGATGACAAATATCTTCTAATTTATGAAGTAAAATCTCTTGATAGACACATGAAAAAATAAGGATGTAGGTCCACTACAACTACATCTTGATGAATAATAACATTAGGACAAGCATATAATGTCAGCTTTAGGTCTTTTATCATACCTACTATTTTTTTTAGTGAACCATATAATTACAATACTCCTTTGGTGTTTGGCTTATAGACAAGACCAATCTTATCTACAATTTATTTTGGCATGACAGTGCTACTACTCCACTATCTACCATACAATTATGGATTAAACTGTCACCTATTATTAAAGAGAGATAAAAGGAAGGGGTCTTAATTGACTTGACATTGTATTTATCAACCTTTGTCATGTTATATATATGTTGATCAAGTTGCTTGATTTTCTAGTCTAAATTAGCTAAGATAGCTAATTATTTCTTAATTAGTTCTTTAGGTGCCTTGAGATCTGAGATTTCTTGAATCAACATGTCCTTTTGCCCTGGGATGGAAAGGGAATCCCACATGATAATAATAGTGTTTGATTTATTTATTTGATCAATAATGTTAAAATATGTTCCACTAACATTTAGCTATAACATCTGAGCCACTTGTTGTTCTCTAGTTAGGGGTATTTGGGGAAATTTCACTATCTCTATGTTCTAAAAATTCTATGCTATAGGAATAATAACTTGATATTTGACATTATTTGACACAAATTTAGGAACACTAGAATTATTGATCACATCCTGAGCTTATTCAACTTCTCTTCTTTTATTTTTAGTTAGAGTTGCAACTTGACCATTTGTGTTCCTAGTTTCACCAACTTGGTTGAATGTAATGTGATCATCCAAATGCCAATTAATATTTATAGCATTAGGATTCTCTAAAAAAATTTGAGCTTCTCCTTGTATTTCCATATTCATGTCTTGATATTGACCACCTTGAAGAGGGAACTCTTCTTATGTCATCTATGGCATGGTAATCTCTTGTGATACCAAAGCTTAATTTTGAATGTTATTTAGATTGGAAGGATGCCAACCTAGATCTTGCATTATGTTATTTTAGGTAACAATAGCTTTTAATATGGAAGGCACATTGGGATCAATGGTGCATATGGCTTAGTTTAGGTTATAGCTCCTTGATTTTGATAAGAATGCATATTGTCCTTGAAACCTTGATAAGGTGGTCTTTAGTTATTGAAATATTGATAGGTTTTACCTTGGTTTTTATACTAATAAAGTCTACCTTGGTACTATTATCTCTTGAGTGAAACAATATTATTTCCTAAAGCTTGTAACATGCTTTTAAAATTGCCAATCTCACTATATTGATTAGGAGGGGCAACAACTTGGAATTTTGGAGATGGAATAGGGGATATAGATGGAATATGGGGAACTTGAAGGGGAGGAACATGTTATAATTCCATAAGAAAGTGCATTAAAATCTTTGGAGGAAGTTTATTAGCTTGAATCAATCTGTTCTCTGATCTGATAGCAATCTCATAGGCATTTGGTAAGTTATTAGCACCCATTGACTATATAATGACACTTAATATCAGAATTAAGGGCCTTATGGAAGTACAACAATACATACTCTAGGGATGGTCTAACCAATTCATGGATCCTAATCCATGTCTTTTAAAATCGAAGGTTAAAGTTTGACATGAATTAATTGTGGTACCTTTTTATGGTAGTCAATTATTCAACCAAAGATAGATGATCAATTTTTTTTTGAAATTGCTTAACTAAAGCTGCACCTAACTCATCCCAAGTTGAAATGGAGGTAAAAGGAAGATTCCTATACCATTTCAATGCTTTTCCCTTGAAAGAGGTAGCAATTAATCTAATAGCCACATTATCTTGAGTAACATTATGAATAAAACATAGATTGGCAATATGTTGGAGATGCTCAATAATAATAGTTTTATCTCATTATCTAGAGAAGAATGTGATACCTTTTAGAGTAGACACAAGAATGTCATCATACTAGGCCAAATTTAGGGGATTACCCCTATTAAATGGGATAAACACTTGATTCCTGATAACCATTTGGGAAAAAGGGATTTGGCTTATGGGGACAATAGATTGGACTAAAACAATAAACTGATCAGAAGATAAACATTGCTTCAGAGGATAACACCTTGTGCTATTGAATCTTGATCTTTTATAATAATTATGAGGTAATTTAATATGTTTAAAAGAATTACCTTTACTTGATGCTCTTTTTGTAACCTTTGGCATGAAAGTATTGTCTGAAAGATGTTATGAGCTCTGCAACTTGAAATATATTTAAATTTTTATGATGGTATATCACTCCTACTAATTTGAATATTTATTCTCAATATTCAAATTTCAATTATACCAAATAAAGTTGGGGTCCCATTAGGTGTGCTAAACTTGTTGGGATTCTAGATTGCACCCTAGTTGAGTAAGGGGATTGTTTAGGTCATCTGCTCAAATCTATACCAACATGGGATTGATCCTAGGTTGTGGGTATCCAAAAAATGGATCAAACCTCTAGAGAAGGTTAGCTTCCTTAAAAATCTATCACCTACACTAAACCTAAACTAGCACCTACTTGGAAAAGGAAGAGAGAATTGACAAAACTTATAAAAGCATGTAAAAAGCAGTGATGCACCTAAAATTTGATCACTCCAACTCACACAAAACACACTATGAGACACTTTTCAGACCAAATAAAATCAATCTCCCATAGATATTTTAGAATAAGGCATTTATCAATTATCAAATTAGTAAGAGAGGGAAAATATCCACTTCAGGCTAGACAATAAACTATAAATTACACTTATAATGACTTGTGAGAACTTATTAAGCACTTCTTAAAGGTGAGAAAATCTCTATACATAATCAAGGAACATACATTCACTTAACTATAATGCATGAATTCATAGAACACACTTAACTCTGGCTTAAAAAATGATGGAATTCAGTCTCTATTACATCAAAGAAGTGTCATAGTACAAATTTTGGTAGAGTTTGGTCATATCAAAAAGAGGGATAGAGGATCCATTTCAAGGCTTAAAAGCCTACATTTATAGAAAAAGGAGAGAGAGAGAGAGAGAGAGAGAGAGAGAGAGAGAGAGAGAGAGAGAGAGAGAGAGAGAGAGAGAGAGAGAGAGAGAGAGAGAGAGAGAGAGACTGTGTGTTGGAAAAGGACCAACCACTTATGATGGATAAGTACCAAATTGAGGATGTAGTTGAGTAAGGATCTTATCAATACGGCATATTTTCAAAGGAACTGAAAAAAATTGAATGTTCACTATCCTTATTCATCCACCTAGTCATCATCTTGGGACTCCATGCTACTTCCACTTGATCTATTAATAAGGATCATGTCTTGGAACTAGATAAAAATTTCCACATCTACTTTAGGTGGTCAAAAAATTATTAATGATAACAGGCAAGACATATGTCTACTACATGTGAAAACCAATATTAGACCATTAGTTTTCACATAGTTACAATATCTATGAAAGTTTGTAAACCACCTAACTTTGCTTCATGGTCACTGGTTTACCTTTGCCTTTTGTTTTAGACTCAAAAGATCTATTTTATGGAGCATTGATGGTAATGATTGGCCATTGAAATGTGGGCCTGGTTTAACTCTAGTTTAACTTCAAGCTCAGATTTTTGATATTTAATTTACCTAGGTCCATTTAAACTTATTCAACTTTCATCAAAAATGTCTCAAGATCGCTCTCGATTATTGGATATCAATTTCCAACTTTGACTATCTACATCATGCTCAACTATCCTTATGCTTATTGGTTTTATAGATCCTTTTGACTTATTTACTCCACTCATGCTATTAGATTTGGATATATGAATGCACATGAGTCTTTGATATTCTACCAAGACCCATTAACTTTTGACACTTGTCCTCTTTGTATTCATCATCAAAATCCTCTGACCCTGTTTGACTTGTCTCTCTCTATCTATCTTGATGTGCACAGATGCTTATGAGCGATTTATTTTCTAACAACTGAATGTGCTTGTGCCACTTGTCCTTGAATCATTAGCTTTTTAGATTCACTTACCATTTTGACTCATACATGCCATTTGATCAAGATGTATGAGTTCATGCACACCATAGATCTCCCTGGTCCCACTTTCTTATCAATTCTTTCACTCTATTGGATTATGTCCAACTTGTAGTTCTTTAAAGGCTTTAACTTGGGGACCTTTTGAATTAGTTGAATCCATGTAAATCGTTAGATCTTATGTGTCAGTATGTGGGCTCCCAAAAACCATTAGATCTCAACCAACTTGAAACCTTTTAAGCACCTTTTGAATCCAAATAGTTACTTACTTTGATTTAAATTGATGTTCATGTTAATGCCATTTGATGTCTGCATGGATGTATTTGATGTCTCATAGACCATCAATTTTAAGCACAAATAGAATTTTTCTCATGCTTCATTTTGATGTTAGCACAAACATCTTATGTTGTAGGTCTAACTTTGAAGGCATATAACTTGAAGTGCAAAAGTCATGGAGGCACCACATTTTCAAGAGATGTTCTTGAGATTGAAATGGATAAACCCATTTAATCTGGTAGTCCCAAGATCCTTCTAAGTAAAGATATAAAATGCTCAAGTTAAAAAATATATTCATTCCTACATGATGTCCTGACAACGGTCTAATTCATTTGGCTAAGTATGGGAAACTTAGCAAAATTTTACTAAGGAGCCAATTTTGAACAAACACAACTTTTATCATGCTTCAGCAGATGATCTAAAAATTAGAGTGTAGAAATTAGGGACCAAGCTGGACAAACCCATGTGATTAATTTTTCCTAATTCTTCAACATGTGCAAGATATAGCCTATACCAATTGCCTATTTAGACTTTTTGCTACTTCTACTAAAATTTTATACTAGGTAAAATTTGGTATGTAGACCAAAATTGGTCAACATATTTGATGACTTTGCTGGGAAGTACACCTGATATGATTGATAACTTAGACCATATACATAAATCTTAGATCATCATAGATAATACATGGACCATTACATGAATGTAAGATAACCTTTTGACTTGTAAAGATAGAAAAATCCCAACAACAGGGAAATAAAACAAACTAAAAGGGAATCTAACCTAAAAAACAAAGGCAACTAAACTATTGAATTATTGTGAAATAAATAAGCACTTATTTAGATCCAAATAAAAAGGAAACTAACTAATGTGTTAGAAAACACTTTGAGAAAACAAGAAAAAAATAACTATGTACAGGGACTTAGCTTTCCTTAATAGAAGTGTTTGAGATGTATCTCATTGACTGGGACATGAATTTCTTCAACATTCATCCTTGTGAGTTGAAAAATGTTTTGGGATTTTCAACTAGAAACCATATAAGTTCCACTCTAGAGAGAATCAAATTTTGTGTGTTTTCCTAGCTTGGTTCTATCCTCATCCCACTTGAGGACCAAATCTCCTCAAAAATTTCTTGAAGAAGTTTATTTGTCAAAACATCTCTTTGTCATTATTTGATGGGCCTCGATAGCCAACATGGCTTGATGCCTTGTCTCCTTTAGCTCCATGAGCTTAGCATATCTTATTTCCATTAGCTCAGTATCAAAAATCTCAAGATGATGCATTAATTCCAAAGTAGGGAATTCAAGAGAAATAGGAATTCTTGCTTCCTTATCGTATACTAGTTTATATAGAGAATTGGCAATTGATCTTTTATAGATAATCCTGTTAGCCCATAGATTTAACTTCAATTTGAGATTCCATGATCTTTGATTATATTCTATAGTCCTCCTGATGATCTTCAACAAATTTTTGTTGGTAGACTCAACAAGGCCATTGCCTTGTGGATATTAGTTTGATGAGGAACTAAGAATAATATTATGTCGAACTTCCCATTGGTTGATCTTAGATCCTACAAAATCCATATCATTATCAAAAATTATAGTTAAAGGGACCCAAAATATGGTAAGTGGACCTTCATAAAAGACTAAAACACTAGTTTCATTGGCTTATTTTAATGTTATTGCCTCTATCCATCTGGTAAAATAATTTATGGTAGTTAGGATCCACTTGTGTCCTGAGCTTAAAGGGGGTTGATAAAAATAATAAAGTCTAATTTCTATTAGACAGTGTTGATTCAATAAAATTGGTTGGAGAGGTAAGGCTACAAGTCTCACTTTTCCAACAAACATTTCACACTATCTACATTTATTGATCCTGCATGGACATCACCAAATAAATTTAGCCAATAATACCTACCTCTCATGATATTTTGAGATGTAATCTTGGCTGAGTAATGTCTTCCACCATGTCCATCATGGAATTTCTCAATTAACTTCCATGTTTGACCTAGTTCTATGCATTTTAGTAGTATATCATTGATATCCTTTGTAAATAATACATTATCAACAAGGAGAAAAGGAATTGACTATGATCTAAAATATATCCTCTTTTAAGGAGTGAGATGATAAGGATAAATATGATCATGTATATATCTTACTATATCTTGGAACCAGCTAGAAGTTGAGGCTTGATTACTTATAAATTCTTAATCATTTGACACCATAACCTATTCATTATAATCCTATAAGTCTTGGGCTAGATATTCATAGAGTGCTTTCCCTCTAACCAACTTTGTGACTTTAATCTCAATGTCATATTCCATAACCTTGGTTATCCAATCACCTCTTTTGTCACTTATATCTATTTTTAGAAGAAAGTCTTTGACACTTGGATGTGCAACCATCAAATGTATATTATTATTGGAAATAAAGTACCTAAAGGTTTAAAGAGACTTTATAATTAAAAGAACATGATTCTCAACAAAATAATACCGTATTTCATATTCTTCTAAGCCTTGATTGAAAAAGTTTATTGGCCACTCTAAAGTCTCTTTATTCAACTACATGAAAATACTTGATATTGTGTTAAGGTTAGAATAGATATATAAGAAGAAATATTTTGTAAAATTAGGGTTCAAGAGTGTAGGAGCATTGACTATTGCTTTATTTATTTATTCAAAACATTTCACTCCTTCTTTAGACCAACTGAAACCCTGACCTTTCTTTAACATGTCTATAAGTTACCTAGCTAAAGTAGTAAAATTTAAAATGTATCTTCGTATGAATTTAATCTTTCTTAAAAATATTTGCAAGGGTTTATTATGCTTAGGAAATGATAGTACAAGAATTGATTCTATCCTATCAGGGTCTATGCTTATACCTTTCTTTTAAATGACATGTCCTAGAATCCTACCTTCATGAATAGAGAAAACACACTTTTTTGGGTTCAAAAACACTCCAAATTCTCTGCACATTTCAAACACCTATCTAAGATGAATCATGTTCTCATTTGTGCTATTAGAGAATAATGTTATATCATCTAGATAAATAAGAATACACTTGTTGAGGAGACCCTAAAATGCCATGTTTATAGCCTTTTGAAAAGTGGCTCTAGCATTAGATAAACTATAAGGCATATTTCTATATGAAAATGTACCCCACTTTATGGTGAAGACTATTTTTTAATGGTCTTCTTCTTTGACCAATATTTGGTTATATCCGCTATAACCATCCAATAAAGAGAACCTTTCTGAACCTGCAACTAACTATAAAATCTATTCCATTGATGGCAATAGATAGTGATCTTTGAGAGAGACCTTGTTTAAGTCATAGAAGTCAACACATAACCTTATTTCACCATTCTTTTTCCATATTAGAACAAGGTTTTATACCCATGTTGAGTGCTTAATTATAAATATTATGGTTGACTCAATGTGTTTATGTAGTTTATCTCTTATTAGAAGTTCAATCTTTGGATTGATTGGCCTTTGCCTTTTTCTGACTAGCCTAGTCCTATCTTCTAACTCAATGTTATTTTGAGCTAGACTTGGATCAAAACCTTTAAGGTCACTCTACTACCATGCAAAGACATCTACAAAATTTAAACATAACATAATAAAAGCTTCTTTCTCTGAAGATGTGCAAACTTTACCTATATTTAAATTTTTACTAGTTGTAATCTCTACATTTGTGTAGTGTTCTTCCTTTGTTGATATAGAAAACTTTTATTTTATTAATTCATCATCTATGTTGAATATATTTTTTAGGGTGACTAGTCCTTTAGGTAACTTGTTTGTCTTTAATTTCACAATTTGACCTCATACTGCTATAAATGCTTGTCTTGGTTCCTTGAGGAAAATTTAGATTTCTCTTGTGAGAATCTAACAATATATATATTGTTTTCAAATACTTTCCAATTGTTATGGTTGTCTGTGATAGAAGGTTTCACAACTACCTTGATGTGTGATTAGACTTTGTCTTTTTTTATATTATCTGGGATACTGAATTGTGATCCAATAACAACCAACCTATATGCATGCTTGTTTTAATTTCTTGGTATGGCCTGAATATTGAAGGATTTAGAGTCTTCAAATAGGTCCCATACTCTATGATTATAAGACCTAAGTAGTGGGTTCTTGCATATATTAAGTCCCTTTACTTGGTGAACTACTAGCTCACTATCTCCAAGGACTTATAAGGAATTGACCTTCATCTTTCTTGCCCATTGTAAACCATGCACTAGTGCTTCATATTAAGTGACATTATTGGAAAAACCAAACTAAAACTTCAGAGAAGAGAAATACCTTTGATTAACTAGATAAATTAACATCATTACAACTCTAGTTCCATGTTTTTTCCTAGATCCATCAAAATATAGTTGCCATAGTCCATCACTAGGGTGCTCATATTTCATCAATGTTGAAATTAGTGCATCATTTTCATGAAGACAATAGACACCAAGTCCTTTTTCTTCAATTAACTTGTATGGATCATGATCATCTAAATCAGAGATCTATTCATCAAGGAAAATATCTTGGACTCCATCTACAGGTGATTTAGATTCAACTTCACTATTTTCTTACACCTTGTCTACGATAACATAATTAGTGTTCACCATGCTTGGCATATATGGCTCCAAATGAAATATTTCAATAGGTTCAAAACATATTTTCACCTTAGTGCCATACCTAGTTTTGAACATTAGATAGGTCTAATCAACTGAAAAATGTCCTCTAATTTTTTAAGTAAAATCTCTTGACAGACACATGACAAAATAGGGAGGTAGGTCTAGTATAACTACATCTTGTTGAATAATAACATTGGGGTAAACATGTAATGTCAGATTTAAGTCTTTTATCATGCCTACTATTTTCATTATTGATCCATATAATTTAAATACTCCTTTGGTGTTTGGCTCATAGATAAGACCAATCTTGTCTACAATTTATTTGGGCATGACAGTGCTACTAGATACACTATCTACCATACAATTATAGACTAAATAGTCACCTACTATCAAAGAGAGATAAAATGGAGGGGTCTTGATTGATTTGACATTGGATTTATCCACCTTTGTCATGTTATGTATCTGCTAATTAGGTTTCTTGATTTGTTGGTTTGAATTAGCTAAGATAACTAATTTTTCTTAGCTGGTTCTTTAGGTACCTTGAGATCTGAGAGTTCTTGAAATCAACATGCCTTTTTTCCCTGGGATGGAAAGGGAATCCCACATGCTAATACTAATGTTTTATTTATTCATTTGATCAATAATGTTAAAATATGCTTCACTAAACTTTGCCTACAACTTCTGAGCCTTTGGAAATTCTCTAGTTATGGGTATTTAGGGAAATTTCACTATATCTATGTTCTAAAACTTTTATGAAATAATAACAACTTGATCTTTGACATCATTTGATACAAATTTAGGAACACTAGAAGTATTTCTCACATCATGAGCTTCTTCAACTTCTCTTATTTTAGTTCTATTCAGATCTACCACTTGACCATTTATGTTGTTAGTTTCACCAACTTGGTTAAACATATTATGATCATCCAAATGCCAATTAATATTGATATCATTAGGCTACTCTAAAAAAATTTGAGCTTGTCGTTGGATTTCCATATTCATGTCATGATATTAACCACCTTGAAGAGGGAACTCTTCTTGTATCATTTGTGGCATGGTAATCTCTTGTGATACCAAAGCTTGATTTTAAATGTCATTTGGACTGGAAGGCTACCAACTTGGATCTCATATTAAGTTATTTTGTGGAATAATAACTTTTGAGCTGGAAGGAAAATTGGGATTAAGGGTTGCATATGGCTTAGTTTGGGTCATATCTACTTGATTTTGATAAGGTTACCTATTGTCCTTGAAACCTTAATAAGGTGGTCTTTGGTTATTGAAAGACTGATAGGTTCTACCTTGGTTTTGATACTCATAATGTATACCTTGGTATAATTATCTATTGAGTGAAACAATTTCATTTCTAAAAGCTTGGAACATGCTTTTCAAATCACCAATCTCACTAGATTGATTAGGAAGGGATACAACTTGGAATTTTGGAGATGGAATAGGCGATTTATATGGAAGTTGGGGAACCTGAGGGGGAGGAATAGGTTATAATTCTATAAAAAGGGCATTAGATGCCTTGGATCAAGTTTACTAGCTTGAATCAAGCTATTGTCTACTCTATTCAAAATCTCATAGGCATTTGGCAAGTTATTACCACCCATGGACTATATCATGACACTTATATTAGAATTAAGGGCCTTAAGGAAGTATAAAAATACATATTCTAGGGATGGTCTAACAAATGCAAGGATCCTAATCCATGTCTTTTGGAATCTAAGGTTAAAGTCTGACATGAATTAATGGGATACCTTTTTATGGTAGTCAATTCTTCAACCAAAGATAGATGATCAAACTTTTTTTCAAATTGCTTAGCTAAAGCTACACCTAACTCATACCAAGTTGAAATGGAGGTCAAAGAAATATTCCTATACCATTGACATGCTTTTCCCTTGAAAGAGGTTGTAAGTAATCTGATAGCCACATTATCTTGAGTAACATTATCAACAGAACATAGATTGGCAATATGTTGGATATGCTCAATAACAATAGTTTTATCCTATTCTCTAGAGAAGAAAGAGATAATTTTTAGAGTAGACACAAGATTGTCCTCATAATGGGCCTAATTCAGGAGACTACCCCTGTTAAATGGGATAAACACTTTATTCTTGATAGCCATTTCGGAAAAAGGGATTTGGCTTAAGGGGACAATAGATTGGACTAGAACAATAGATTGATCATAAGATATATACTTCTTTGGAGGATAATGCCTTGTGCTATTGAATCTTGATATTTTATAAGAACTAGGATTCAGTTCAATATGTTTAGATTAATTACCTTTACTTGATGGTCTTATTGTAACTTTTGGCATGAAAGTATTGCTTGAAAGATGCTATGAGCTCTATAAACTAAAATATCCTCGTCTTTTAATGATAGTAGATCTCTCTTATTGTTGTGAATATTTCTTCTCAATATTCAAACTTCAGTTATACCAAAGAAACTTGGGGTCCCATTGAGTATGTCAAAATTGTTGGGGTTCTAGATTTCACCCTAGTTGAGTAAGGAGATTGTTCAGGTCCTCTACTCAAATCTATAATAACATGGGATTGATCCTAGGTTGTGGGTATTCTAAAAGTGGATTAGACCTCTAGATAAGGTTAGATTCCTTATGAATCTATCACCTACACTAAACCTAAACTAGCACCTACTTGGAAAAGGTAGAGATAATTGAAAAAACTTATAAAAACATGTCAAAAGTGGTGATGCACCAATAATTTGATCACTCCAACTCACAAAAAACACACTATGAGACACTTTTTAGACCAAATAACATCAATCTCACATAAATATTTTAGAATAAGGCATTGATCAGTTATCAAATAAGTAAGAGAGTGAAAATATCCACTTTCAAAATAAACAATAAACTATAAATTACACTTATAATGACCTATGAGAACTTATTAAGCACTTCTTGAAGGTGAGAAAAGCTCTAGACATAAGTAAGGAATATACATTCACTTAACTATAGTGCATGAATTCATAGAACACACTTCAATATAGCTTAGAAAATTATGGAATTCAATCTTTATTAGATCAAAGAGGTGTCATAGGACAAATTTTGGTAGAGTCTAGTCATACCAAAAAGAGGGATAGATGATCCATTTTAGGGCTTAAAAGCCTGCATTTATAGAAAAAGAAGGATAGAGAGATAACTATGTATTGGAAAAGGACCAATCACTTATGATGGATTAACACCAATTTGAGGATGTGGTTGAGTCAAGATATTATCAAGAAGGCACAATTTCAAAGGCCTTTCAAAATAATTAAATGCTCACTATTGTTATTCATTCACATGGTCATCATCTAAGGACTTCATGCTACTTCTACTTGATATGTTGATGAGGATCATGTCTTGAAACTGGTTGAAAAGTTCCACATCTATATTAGGTGGCCAAAAAATGATCAAAGATGATAGGTGGGACATAGGCCACTACGTGTGAAAACCAATCTTAGACCATTAATTTTCACATAGTCACAATATCTATGAAAGTCTACAAACTGCCTGAATTTGCATCATGGTCACTGATTTATCTTTGCCTTTTGTATTAGACTCAAAAGATATATTATATGAAGCATTAAAGATAATTATTGGCCTCTAAACTATGCCCCTAGTTCAACTCTAGTTCAACTCTGAGCTCAGATCTTTGGCATTTACTTTGCCTAAGTCTATTTAAACTTCTTCGAATTCCATCAAAAATGTCCCAAGATCACTCTCATTTATTGGCTATCAATTGCCAACTCAGTCTATCTACATCATACTCAACTATCCTTATGCTTATTGGTTCTACATATACTTTGAATAATTTAGTCCACTAACATCGTTGATCTGGATGCATGAATGCACAAGAATTTTTGATCTTCTACTAGAACCCACTAACTTTGGATACGTATCCTCTCTATATTCATCATCAAAATCCTCTAGCCCTTTTTAACTTGTCTTGATCTATCAATATTGATGTGCATGGATGTTTATGAGTCATTGATTTTTTTCCAACTAAACACACTTGTGCCACTTGTCCTTGACTCAGTATCTCTTTGGATTTACTAACCAGTTTGACTCATGCTCACGATCTAGTCAAGATGTACAAATTCATATGCATGATAGATCTCTCTGGTCCCCCTTTTTTATTAGTTCTTATGCTTTGTCAGATCATTGGCTTTATTATCTCACACAATTGGATTATGCCTAACTTGTAGTTCTTTAAAGGCTTTAACCTAGGGACCTTTTGACTTGGTTGACTCCACATGGATCATTAGATCTTATGTGTCAATATGAGGGCTCCCACAAACCATTAGATCTCAGCCAAATTCATACCTTTTAAAGACCTTTTGAACCCAAATGGTTACTTACCTTGATTTAAATTGATATTCATGCTAACATCATTTGACATATATGTGGATGTATTTGACATCGTGTAGACCATGAATTTTAAGCATAGATAGATTTTTGTCCGAGATTCATTTTGACATTAGCATGAATGTCTTATGTTTCAGTTATAACTTTGAAGGCCTATAAATTGAAGTGCAAAAGTCATGGAGGCACCGAATTTTTTAGAGATGTTCTTGAGACTAAAAGAGATGAACCCATTTGGTCCGCTAGTCCCAGGATCCTTCTAAGTAAAGATATTAAATCTAATGATCTATGTGGATTTATCCAAGTCAAAAGGTCCCTAAGTTAAAGCCTTTAAAGAGATACAAGTTAGACATAATCCAATGATGCAAGATAATCAATCTAATGATCTGATGGAGTATAAGAAATGATAGGAATGTGGGACCAAGGAGATATATGGTGCATGAGAACTCGTACATCTTGATTGAATAGTGTGCTTGAGTCAAACTGGTTAGTAAATCAAAAGAGATAATGAGTCAAGGATAAGTTCCATAAGTGCATTTAGTTGGTAGAAAATTAATAACGTGTGATCATTCATGCACATCAAGATTGACAAAGTGAGACAAGTCAAAAAGGGTTAGAGGATCTTAATGATGAGTAGAAAAAGGAAAAGGGTCCAAATTCAGTGGGTCTTGGTAGAGGATCAAAGACTCATGTGCATTCCTATACCCAGTGTTAATGAAATGAGTGGAGTTAATAAGTCAAAAAGATATGTAGAACCAATAAGCATAAGGATAGTTGAGCATGATGTATATAGTTCAAGTTGGCAATCGATAACTAATAGGTGAGAGTGATCTCATGACATTTTCAATGAAAGTCAAAGAAGTTTAAATTGACCTAGGATGACATGGAGGACAATGATGATTGGTAGCTACAAATGAAGCTATTTCAAAAGCTTGAAGATATTTTCAAAGTTAAGGTTCAAGTATATGAGAAGGTAGATGAAAATTTTTCTATGGAGGTCAATGAACAAGATTGAGTGGACTATTTAGAGCTCCTTTATGAGCTTGAGGAACTTACAACTGAAGAGAAACCCAATATTATTGACAGCACCATGGAGATCAAGAAGGTAAGCCTTGTTTAACCACCATTAGAGGTCATATATGAGGAACCATATAAAAAGGTTAAGGATATCTAGATACACATAGTTAACCTATTTAGAGCTACTTGGTTCTCATTGAACATCATGCCAAAGAGGTTGATAGTTACAACAAAGAAGAAGCAGGCATCAAGATCAAGAGTTAAGAAGCTACCTGCCTCATTCAATCCCTCATCTCATAATGCAAAAAAAATATCATACTTCCCCTTTAATCTTGGATGAAGTGTTCATCTTAGATTAGTTAGTGTTTAGGTGCATGTTTCCTTTCTTATTGTGTTTTGTTCAATAAGTTCCCTTGAAGCACATTTTATTTCTCATCTTGTATGTTTCTTATTTTTGTGTCCCCTTGTGTTTCATGTATTGTTTAAGGTATTTTTTATGACAAACCTACTATACATGTGACTCCATAACCCAATGGATAGGATTATAAAATTGATCTAGGTTCTCATTGCATAGACAGGCATGTAACCCCTAGGAAATTACTAAGAATGTTGACCATTTTTCCCCATAGGCCATAATAGGTCAATCCTTATAGCCAAAATATTGTATAGGGACATTTTATAATGTCATAGAGAATGTTGTAGAGACCCTATGGGATGTTAAGAGTGATTAGAATGACTTAGGAATCTCTTAATATTCATGTATTTCTTCATTGTATTCATGCTAACATCTTGGACCTAGTGGCAAAAATTACAAGTGGGTGATTTGTTGAGGCCAGACCTCACATGTGTGGATGAGTCAAGGAGAATTGGTCATATGGGTTTTCTTCACTTTTATGCCAAGATCATATGATCTAAATTTTAGGTCCTCTACCTAAGTACATCAAAAGTTAAAAAGGTCCAAAGTTGGCTCCTCAGTCACTTCCTGCATGTTTTCCCATACTTAGCCACTTTTAGGAAAGTTATAGCAGAGCCAAGTAAGCATCTTCACAAAGTTATATCTCACGCATGTAGTAGTTGCAAAGGAAGGTGATCACATAAGTTTGTTTACCTTGGTCCCAAGTTGCCTTGCACAAAGTTCAAGGTCTTTTGTTGAAGCATAAATGGAATTATACATGTGCAAAGTTGGGCTCCCAAGCATTTCTGTTAGGTTTCCCATACTTAGTCATTTGAGCTTGACCATCACCAAGACATCACACAAAAGCAATTATAGACCAGACAACTTGAACACTTAATATATCTATGTAGGAGGCTTTTGGGACCATCACATCAAATGGGGTTGATCTTTCTAGCTTCATGAGCATCTTTTGAAATTTTGGTGCCTCTATGAGTCTCATGCTTTAGGATCCAAGATTTAAAAGTTGGTCAAAACCCATAATATGTTCATACATTCATAAAAATAAGGCTTGGGAAAAAATATACCTATGATTAAATTTGATAGTCTATGGGATGTTAATGATATTCTGTGGAACGATGAATGATGGTTACATAAATCTCAAATTTAAACACAAAGCAACACAACCCTATTAAGATTAAGTTTGATGGTCATGTGACCGTCAATAATGGTCATGTGAACATCAAGTGATGGGAGTGAGAAAATTAATTTTAATACCATGGACTAGCCATTATCTTTCAAATAATGGGTCCCAAAAAGATCAACAGTCCTCGCTTGATCATACATCTCAATCCCACCAAATGTGCCAAAATTTGTGGGGTTCCATATTTCATCCTAATTGAGCAAGGGGATTATTCAGGTCCTCTACTCAAATCTAGACCAATGTGGGACTGATCCTAGGCTTTGGGTATGCTAAAAGTCGATTAGACCTCTAGAGAAGGTTGACTTCCTTATGGATCTATCACCTACACTAAACCTAAACTAGCACCTACTTGGAAAAGGGAGAGAGAATTGACAAAACTTATAAAAGCATGTAAATATTAGTGATGCACCAATAATTTGATCACTACAACTCACATAAAACACACTATGAGACACTTTTTAGACCAAAGAAGATCAATCACATAAATATTTTAGAATAAGGCATTGGTCAATTATCAAATTAGCAAGAGAGGGAAAATATACACTTTGAGGATATATAATAAACTATAAATTACACTTATAATGACCTATGAGAACTTATTAATCACTTATTGAAGGTGATAAAATCTCTAGACATAAGTAAGGAACATACATTCACTTAACTATAGTACATGAATTCATAAAACACACTTCAATCTGGCTTAGAAAATGATAAAATTTAGTCTTTATTATATCAAAGAGGTGTCACAGTACAAATTTTGGTAGAGTCTGGTCATACCAAAAAGAGGGATAAAGGATCCATTTAAAGGCTTAGAAGCCCGCATTTATAAAAAGGAAGGGAGGAGAGAGAGAGAATTATGCATTGTAAAAAGACCAACTACTTATGATGGATTAACACTAATTCAAGGATGTAATTGAGTCAAGATTTCATCAAGAAGGCATAATTTCAAAGGCCTTGAAAACTAATTAAATGCTCACTATCATTATTCATTCACCCAATCATCATCTCAAGACTCTATGCTACTTCCACTTGATCTATTAAAGAGGATCATGTCTTAGAACTGGTTAAAAGATGCCACATATGTATTAGATGGCCAAAAAATGATCAATGATGATAGGCAAGACACAAGTCTACTACATGTGAAAACCAATCTTAGACCATTGGTTTTCACATAGTCATAATATCTATAAAAGTCTACAAACCACCTAACTTTGCTTCATGGTTATCTATTTATCTATGTCTTTTTCATTTGCCTCAAAAATATATTATATGGAGCATTAATGGCAATGTTTGGCCTCTAAAATATGTCCTTGGTTCAACTTTGGTTTAAATCTAAGCTCTACTCTTTGACATTTGCTTTGCCTAGGTCCATTTAAAATTCTTTGACTTTCATAGAAGATGTCTCAAGATCGCTCTCTCTTATTGGTTTTCAATTGCCAACTCAAACTATCTACATCATGCTCAACTATCTTTATGCTTATTGGTTCTACAAATATTTTTGACTTATTGACTCCACTCATGCCATTATATATGGATCTAGGAATACACGTGAGTCTTCAATTTTCTACCAGGACCCACTAACTTTGGAAACTTGTCCTCTTTGTATTCATCATCAAGATCCTCTAACCATTTTCAACTTGTCTCACTTAATCAATCTTGATGTGCATGGATGCCCATGAGCCATTGATTTTACACCAACTAAATGTGCTTATGCCACTTGTCCTTGACTCATTATCTCTTTAGATTTGCTAACCAATTTGACTCATGTGCACCATATAATCAAGATGTATGCGTTTATGCACAACATAGATCTCCTTGGTCCCACTTTCCTATTAGTTCTTATGCTTTTTCAGATCATTGGCTTGATTATCTCACATTGCTAGATTATGTCCAACTTATATCTCTTTAAAGGCTTTAACCTAGGGATGTTTTGCCTTGGTTGACTCCACATGGATCATTAGATCTTATGTGTCAATATGAGGGCTCCCACAGACTATTAGATCTCAACCAACTTCAAACCTTTTAAGGACCTTTTAAACCCAAATGGTTACTTGCCTTAATTTAAATTGACATTTGTACTAATGTCATTTGACATCCGTATGTATGTATTTGACGGCTCATAGCTATCAATTTTAAGCACATACTTATTTTTTCCCAAGCTTCATTTTTACATTAATGTGAATGTCTTATGTTGTAGGTCCAACTTTGAAGGCCTATAACTTGAAGTGTAAAAGTCATGGAGGCACCAAATTTTCAAGAGATGTTCTTGAGAGTGAAAGGGATGAACCCATTTGATCCACTAGTCCCAAGTTCCTTCTGAGTGAAGATATAAAATGATCAATTTGATTGATCTATTCATTCCCACATGACATCCTAATGAAGGTCTAGCTCATTTGGTTAAGTATGGGAAAATTAACAAAATCTAATTGAGGAGCTAACTTTGAACATGCACAACTTTTATCGTGCTTCGGTAGATGATCTAAAAATTAGCATGCAGTAACTAGGGACCAAGCTAGAAAAACCCATGTGATCACTTTTTCTTTAGACTACCACATGTGTGAGATATAACCTCTACAAATTTCCTATTTAGACATTCTACTACTTTCATTGAATTCTTGGACTAGGCAAAATTTGGTATGTAGACCAAAATTGGTCAAGAGTTACTATGTATAATCAATGGAGAGAAAAATGCCAAGAACTTTTCAACCTGGATGTATGCCTACATAAGGGATATTGATGTCAATAGGAGTTATGCTAAGATTGAATGGTCAAGAATAATAAGTGACAACATTGATCATCAGTTGAGTAATGTATTACAAACTCTTGATTTCAAAATGACTTCATATTTAGTATATGTTGCAGCATCTAATGGAGTCTTTTCTAGGCTAACTATAAATTGGCTTATGGAAATAGATCCCATCTATGAAAACTACCCTCAATTTAATTTTTTAGAATACTTTAATCACTATAAAAGGGTAAATGATGCATTCTTCTATGAATTCATTCATAAATTGAATGTTGCTTTGAAGGTCAAGAGAGTATCTAATGCCGGCTTAGGAGGCAATTTCCCATTTTGGATGTATTTTTATTCAATTCTTGAATTTCACATACAACAGAGTTAGTGGTTTCATAGGGACACTTAGAATTTCCAAGGGACCCTAGTGATAAATGGATTCTAATGCAATTATGTATATAATTGGTAGAATTACATGATCTTCAGTCAAAAGTACAATATTATTTAGTTGGTTTTCCTATTTTTATTGGCCAATATCATTGTGTAAGCATTTATAAGGCCAAAAATGTACAAACAAAAATGTATCATAACTATAATCAATCATATTTTGAGGCTAGAGCAAATTTTGATTATAGAGGCGTAGCACAAAGCATAGTTTCTCTTGAATATATGCATATTCCTTCCCTAGAATATTTTTGGATTGATTTCAAAGATGAATTTGAAGTAAGAAGAAGAGATAATAATAGGATTAATATTCAACTTATTCACTCATTTGATTTGGCTATAATTAATGAAGATATGGAATATGATGGACAAGTAATTCTTGATTCTTATCATACAATGGGAGGAGATCATACTTCACTCCTAAAAATTGATTACAAGAAGAATTAGGTAAAGACTATTGTTGACATAACTTCAAAGGTTTTTTCTATGACTTCAACATGGCTTATTCGTAAGGGATACTACATGAAGGAGTTAACAATGATAGAAATTGGCCAAGTAAGTCATAAAAGGAATATTATGCAAGAAGAAAGTAGTCAAGAACCAATGAAGAAGTTGAAATTCAGAAAGAATGCTAATGAAACATATTCTATGGAAATTAAAATCTATAATTCAGTTAATTACCTTTACATCTCCTTTGGTTTCTTCCATAGATGTTACTCATATTATCACTCCTATTTCTACCACATTTGCCACATCTTCATCTTTATTAATGGTGGAAAACGTACATATATTAGTGAAATATGTAGATCCATCCAAATTTATGCTACCTCCAAAGTATCCTATCATCAAACCTCCTAAGAAATCTATTCATAAAGCGACTTATGTTCTTCCTCCTCTTCCCCCATCTTCTCCACCTATTGTTCCACCTCCACCTCTTTTTGATGATCAACCCACCATTCATTCTATTCCTACCCAAAAATTTTGAAAGTAAATAACTACTAGAGACATGATATCATCTCATGAGATACCATAACAAAATATAACAATTGAATCTGAGAATAAAACCACTAGAGAAGAAAAAGAACATGAAACTTTCGACAAGCATGTAGAGAAATAAAAAGGTGAACAAATAGATTCAAATGTTGTTCATATAGAATATGTTCTGGGTACAAAAGAAGCTCCTACTCAAGAGATAAAGGAGGGAGATAATTAGCAACAAATGGTGAAACATTCATCTACTTCCACTAGTATAGATTTTTACTCATGGTTGGCATTACAAACAACTCCTAAATTAAAATAAGAAATAAATTTGGAAGAGATAGACTTTCAATTTCTAAAAAGTCCTGATCATACGGGTAAAAATCCTATGAATGCCTGAGCGACTTCAAAACTAATAATTGAGCCTTCAGGTCAAAAATTTATAAAAATATCATTTCCTCCATAGGGTAAGTATAAGAGTGAAATCACTGATGAAGACTTAGAAATTATACACGCATCCCAAGGGGAAGTCACTACAAAGGGCCTGAAGCAAGACACATAAACTATTATCAATACCCTTTTTTAAAAGCTTGATGATAAAAAACTGATAAAGCCAAACTAAAGGAACATATTTCTAAGCTGTGTGAAATAATTGACAAAGTGGTAATAGTTTCTCCCTAGTAAGCATTAATTACAAGAGATATAATTGATCATCAAACAATAAATTTGGTAGAATAAATTGATGATAAGGCCAAAGCAATTGATGAATGGATAGATAAAATGATACAAACTACACAGAAATGGTTTCCTAAGGTTCTAGGAAATTTAGCTGACATAGAGAAAAAATTGACACAAATAAAAGAAATGATGAAGGAGATTGAAAATGAAAGTTTAATATCTAAATTTAAATAGGATAACCTTCAACAAATAAATGCTTTAAGTGAAAATATTTTGATTGAAGAAAAGTTTATTCCAGAGGGACCAGTGGTAAAATTAAAACAATAAGAGCACATCATATCTTTTTGCATGCACATTTTTGGAGAAATTCTTAAAGAAATGGAGACTTTGGAAGAAGATACTCACAATGTGAAAATAGATCTAAAGGATTCTATCTTATATCTCATAAATTTTTGGTCAAAATCACTACCAAGGACACATAAACAATTACATCAAGAATTCAAGCAAGTAATTAAAGAGGCCATGACTCCATTCATAGTGAAATCAATAAAAGAGTTAATGAAAAGTCATCAACAAGTCAAAAGGATGGAACCCAATCTTGAGAAGGTGAAAGGTTATTGTAATAAGCTGGAAAATGAGCTACTAAGATTTGAAATAGAAAGGCAATCAATTACCAAGATAGATGATACAACCATTTAATTTATGTTATCTCAACACATCAACTACGGGTAAAAGTGTAGATCGGAGGTACATGAATTAGAGATATTAATATTACTTCTATTTGTAACTTCTTCTATTTTCTTCAAACAACTTGAGAAATGTATTTGAATTAGTTTTTTTGTAAGAATTTACTTATAAGCAAGTCGTTTTATAAAATGAAAGACTCAAGTAACTTGGCTACATGTCATTATTTGAAGTCATTTTGTATAAACAAATTACTTACGCGAGTTGAGTGTAACATTCAAGGAAGTTGTATTTGATCCAAATAGTAAAACCATGAAAAGATACTTGTCATCAGTTGTTGCACACCACACATGATAAATTCAAGGAAGATGTTTCTCAATGATTTTTAGAATTTAATGCAGCACATGGAAAATTCAAGGATTTTCTCTTAATTGTATTTGATATCTAAAATTAGTATAAATATGGGAGAAGACCTACATACTGAAGGATGGTAATTTTGGAAAATCAATTGTAATTATTATACAAAAAAGACTAAGCAATTTAAAATTTTGTGTTTAGAATTTTGTATGTTTTTGTATGAACTTTGTTCAAAGTGAATAAGAATAAAACTGGTTTCTGAGGAACTTTGTGTCTAAGGAGATATTTCAGTGCATTCTATGAGGATTAAAATGGTAAACTTTGAGTTATTATTTAATATAAATGTGAATTCAAATATCTCTTAATCATTTTATGAAATAATTATCACATCTTGTATGTTTATCTATTTGTATGGATATAATAAGCTCTACAAAAACTACTTGTTGTGAAATATAGTTTCTTTCTTTTTCACAAATTCTAATTCTTTTCATTCTTCACTTTCTAAAAACTTATTTGAATAATCTTTGAATCAGATTCTTACTTGATGTAAAATCATTCTATTATGGTTCATGAACTTTGTGATTAAATTAATACCCAAAAATAAGATAACTTGTGTATATTTTGTGCATAATTTGTATAAGTTGTACAAAACTAAAATTATGAATAGTAAGAGTAGATAAACATAATCATATGGGAGCTTTACCATTAAATTAAGGGGATTTAATCCCATGACTACGTATGTGGCTTTTTCTAGCCTACAAAATATCTAGCTTATAGGTTCAATACCTACAAATATTACCTAAATAGATTATAGCTTTTTGACTTCTTTAGTAACCTTTAGCTCCCATGCCAAGTCCATCACCAATTACTCTACCATGTCTAGTTCCATTTCAACCACCACCAATCATGTTTCTAATACTTAAACCTATACCATGTCCACTACCACCTCTAAAACCACCACCATCACCTCTACCTAAATCAAAACCACCATCTAAATTACCTCTAACTCCCCTGCCAAGGCCTGAATCATTACCTAAAATACTAAAAATACCTACATCAAAGCAAGAACCACTAATGAAACCTCCACCAAATCCTCCACCACTAAGGCTTGAACCCCTATCAAACCCACCACCAAAACCAATGCCTAAGAAAAGCAGAAATGAGGTGGAAAAGAGGTGAATATGCACCCTTGGAGGATGTTGTGTAGGATTTTGTCTACTAATATCTTTAACCTTAAAATAATTGTTGCACATGAAGGGGGACACAATGGACCTGTAATTTATTTCATGTAATATCTTTAATATATGGTATTTAATATACACAATGACTACATCATCAATAAGATCATCAACCTTATTCCACTTATCCAACATGTAGCTTTCAATTTGTATCACTTTGAGATCTCACAATACTCTATTCACAAAATTACAAGTTCACTAATTTTAATTAATGTATCAATTAGTTGACATTATAATAAATATTTAATATTATATAATGGGTAAATGCATAAAGTTGGGGGACAAAAAGTGGCCTACCCATGGACATGCTTTTCTTGGAATTTCAAAAATCTAAACTTTTGTAGATAATTTGAGATATCTACATTCCAAATTTGAAGATGGTGTAACAACATGAAATGTAGAATTTCTACTCTAGTTTCCAAAATAGTATTTAAAAAAAATTGTTACATCTAAAATTTTAGGAGGAACTCTTATTTTTATTAATAAAATATAGTAGATAGATGGCCATGCAACACACCATATTTTTAGCAACATTTAATATATTTTGAAACACTTTGGTAAAAATTTAGATAAAATCTTCTAGTTTGTGATCTATATTGTTTTATATTTTTTCAATAAATAATTTTTTTTCTAAATTTTTCAAGTAAATAGATCCTAAAAAATAACAAATAAATGGATATCCATCTGTGTGGTGCACCTAACTACCTCAAAAAATTGAAAATCTATTTTTTTAAATGTGTGTATAATTAGGCCTAGTTTTTGACCATATAACTTGTTTTGCACATGGATCAATGAAAGACAAATTAGATGAGCATGTATAGGCATGTATATTTGCATTATGTAATGGCCTAAAAAAGGTATAGTTATAAATAAACATAGTTTGAAACCTTAAATTAGTCCAAAATTACAAAAATCATATTTTTTGAAAGAGGAGAGCATGATCGTCATGATGGAATTAAGTTTTTGATTGTTACCATTAAAATTTGTAGTGTATTTGGCAATCAAAGTTGAATTTTGTTGTTTTTTATCTTAACTTTTAGACTTGGTTATATATTGAGAGGTCCAAACCTTTGGCTCAAGAATCCAAGCCATTATCAAGCCAAAATGCATAGTATTTGAATTTAAATTCAAATAACATGATTGCATTAATGTATCACATGATCAGGTTAATATATAACTTGGTCATGTTAATAGATAACATGATCACATTATTATAAAAGAAATAATGTAATTGCATTACTATTTTTTTTCACATTAAAGTAGTGAACATGTAGACTAAGTGAATCTTGGTTAATAGATAACATGATCATTTTAAAATAAAAACAATAATATGATCATGTTCCTATTATTTTATAGATAAAATCATATGGACATGCACATGAAGCCAACTTTGGCTAGAATCTTATATTTACAAATGTAAATGTTAATTCTATGTTTAGATTTATATAGTTACATTTATTTCCTTATGTTAAGTATAAATTTAATAATATAAATTTAAACGTATAATTTAAATTTATTTAAGTATATATAATAAATTAGGGTCACTCTACATCTGATAGAGTTAGAATCACATCTACATGCCTTATGATGTGGAAAATGATTTTTCAAAATCTAATCTGGTAATTATTTAGGCATTTTTAGGGCCTAAATATTAAACCTAGGGATTTTAGTACATAACTTTTGCAATTGATATCTATTTTTGTTAAACATATAGTCATTTTTTAGGTTTTGTGCCTTCTAGATTGATTCCTAGCATTTATATGAGTCCTAGGTTTGTAAAAATTAAAAATTTAAAACTACTTACTTTAAACTTGATCCAAAGTGGTCTGATTTGGGTAGTGTAGGTCATATTAATGACCTCTACACATCAAATAACCACTCTATGTTAATTTCACTTTTTCATCATCCCTCCCTCATCCTTGATCACTTCTTACTCATCCTTCACCATCCATAATTACTCTCTAATCATTCCTCATTGTCCCTAATCACTCCCTCATTGACCCTCATTATCCCTAGTCATCTATAATCACTCCTTTATCATCCATAATCACTCCTCCATTGATCCTCACTATCCCTAATCATTCCCTCCTCATCCTTAATCATCTCTAATCACTCTTTCCTCATCCCTCATCCTCCCTATTAGCTTCCTCATCCATATTCACTCCCTCTTCATCCCATCCCATCCTTAATCACTCTCTCATTGACCTTAATTATCCCTCATCATCTCTAATCACTTGGGCTTATCATCCTTAATCACTCATTCATTGACTATCATCATCCATAATCACTCCCTCCTCATCCTTGATAATATTTTTAACATTTTGGCTTCACAAGAAAAATGTTAACCCTTATCATTAATTTTTTTGATGACTATTAACTTAGCTTGATTTTTTATGCCCCATAGTGTCCTTGTTTTAAGGAAAAAGAATGACTAACATAGGGATTGAAAAGTCAGACTATCATATGCACATCAAGAAAGGATGAATAGATCAACTTTATTGTGTGATTAATAAATACACCTAAATAATCAACTAAATCCAAAAGATTACATGAGCATGATTTACTTCATCCCAAGATAACCCCTATAAATTTTATTCCTCGATGATCCCTCTATCTTAAGTTACAAGCATTTAAATTTCAACCTATAGAATGAGATGGTAATGCGGACATCAAACTTAAGTTCTATAAAGTATCCATTGGAATTCAAATGTCCCAATGTTTAATGTGAGAATGACAAGTGTTTAAATCTTGGGAGCTAAGGTCAAGATCTAAGGATGAATGGGTAATCTACAGATGTAAGTGGGTCCCAAGATCTAATGGTACACATTTATTTATTCCTTAGAGATTCATGGGAGGAAGTAAGTCAAAAAGATAGAATAAGCAAGAAGCTAACAAGTGGAAAGATCTTAGGTGTCTTAACAAATATATAATGGTGATCATCAATTAATAGGCTAGTAGGCCCAAATATATCTAATGGTGCATATTTAATCATAACAAGTAGATTAATGGTGATAAATGAGTTAATAATTAAATGAATTTCAAAGCCAAATGAGAAGCTACCAAGTGTCTCAATGGTATTAGACTAATATAAGATCAATGAATCAGTTTTTTCATATGAAAATAGATCTATGGTGCATATGAAGTTAAAGATTCAAAGGAATAACAATATGATATTTTAGAATAAATAAAGAATTGACACTTGGCACAATATGAGAGGATCCATATCAATATTAATGATTAGAATTGAAATTCAAAAGTCAATGAAAAATAAAATTGACTTGGGTTGAATAGGAAGCAAGCTCTGTAAGTTTACTCATTACCATTAAGACTCAATCAAATGCAATCTATCAAAAATATATATGCTTATATTTTTAGAAAGGGGCATATATGTGATCTTAGAAAAATGTCTTAACTATCAACGTGGTCATTTCATTAACATGCAGATAGACTTGTAGATAGTCATAGTTCTATTAGGTCCATGAATAAGAATACTTTATATTTACATTAGAGGCAAGTAAAATAATAGAATAGAATTATTTATCTTAGATTTCAAGTAGAGTTTCTATGCTATTCATCTTGCTCTTTACATGGATATTTTCACACACTTTTAGTCATTAAGTACCAGATCATGCATGAGAAGGCTAAAGTGAAGTTAACCAATCATCAAACACCAAATCATTCTAAGTTGACTGTCTAATTAATTTTTTCATGCATCTTCCATAGAATCCGTGTAAACAAAGGCATTTAAACACTTCAAACTCAGCTTCAATCTTGAGTTAACAATTGAGGATGGGTGTAGTTTTCATGCAAGAGTGTGCCAATTCAACAAGGGCTCATAACCTTCCTTTTAATGTAAAAATTAAAGATCATGCATGAATTTGAAGATTGAGAGGATATTTGAAGACTTTATTAATATTATAAATAGACTTTAGTCTTGAGTTAACTCAAGCAAGATTGATGCATGTCTCCTCTTTGACACATTGGCTAGATTCCTTCCTTTTGGCTATATATGTTACATTTTGAAAGATATTTTTAGAATTATCCCTAAGGCTTTATATAGAGAGATACATAAATTATAACTTGCACCATAAAATTAATAAAGAGAGTTGTTTTGAAATCAGTTTATGGTGGTAGTGTGTATTCTTGATTGTGTATTTGCATATAAGTGTGATAGTTGTCATCTCTTGTAGGTCCTTTCCTCACCTACTGCTATAATTTCATCCTTAATAGGTTAATTAAAGAGCTAAGAAAAAAAATTGTATTAAAAATTATTTATATGTAATTTATTTAGAGACATTCATGCACATACCTTCAATCTACAAGCTTTCTTTCAAGCCTTCATTTGAAACACTAATGTTTAGGACTGGTCTATAGAGTTTATTTTAATCCATATGTGTGCCTTAGTTTCAAAGCTTTTAGAGGATAAATAATTATTTAAGTTCAACATCAAAGGTAAAGTAGGTTTCATTTTCATTTTCTTCTCCCCTTTTCCTTCCAAAATTCAAATAGGTTTAGTAATTATTCATCAATTTATATATTTAGAGGAACTAGCCTCATCAAAATCTAGAGGTTTGATGTAAAACTAGGCATTCCACGAGCTTAGATCATTCCCATGTTAGTTCAGGTATGAGTCAAACTTGAGCAATTTTTTCTCTATTAGGTGATATATAGATAAATAATAGTTTTGGCACACCTGATGGGACCACTTATTCATATAAGGTGAATCATTTTTACATTTTCATACTTTTCATGCCCCCAAGAGTTGTCACAAGATCCTCTGTAAAATGGAAATAATCAATTTTCACTGAGTTACCCTTCCAATCATTAAAGAATAAGAAAGACTCTCAATTAAATCTAAATCCTACACCTTATGTTTCCCCTATTATTACATAAAACCCTTCTATTCAAGCCACTATTATTTAGCCAAACATTATTATAAATCCTATACCTCAGATGATTGTTCCCAAAGGATCAGCCTTTATGCCATTTAATGGTGTTAGTCCTCTAAATCTTACTTAGTGGGATGATATTCTAAATTCTACTCTGAAGGCTCTTCCTTATTTTATAGGAGAGAATCTTGTTACTCCTATAAAACATATTGTAGATATTGTTAACCTTTTTTAAGTGCATAATTTGACTCAAGAAAATGTAGCAATTAGGTTATTATCAACTTATTTCAAATGGAAACCACTTTAATGGTACAAAGGATTGGCTCCTACATCAATCAATAACTAGGATGAATTTGGAGAGGTCCTGTGCAAACACTTTGAAGACAAAAGTGATCATCTTTCACTAGTGGATTAACTTATAACAATCAAGAGATTCAATCATGAATTCATGGTGGATTTCAATTATATATTCCAAAAGACTTGGGATATAATTTTTACAATGATCAAGTCTACACCCAACTATGTTTTTTGTACTATCTGAAGGCTCTCAATTCAGATGTGGTTGTGATGATTCAATCCATGGGAGGGAAAAATATACCTAAATATTTTAAAGTAGTAATCAAGACTAAAAATTGCCTTATACAAGCAGGCAAGCTGTCTCTACACCCACCAATGCCTCTCTTTCTAGAGATCCATCCTCCTACTCCAACTATTAATCCAGTTCAATTTTCAACTAAGTTTTATCAAATAAAAGGTGATAAAAACAACATATTAGGGGAGATAGATAGTCTCCTCAAGACTCATAATAATAAGTTTGTTGTATTGGAAAAACAACAAGCTCCACCATACAAGACATATCAGAACACTAATTAGAATTATTAGTATAATAGGCCATCCTATCATTCTAATTAATAAGAATAACGGTAGGATTCTTATTCAAATAAATATAATCCTAATTCTCTAATAATTTATAGATCTATAGTGCCAACTTGAAGTAATTATACTCAATAAGAACAATAGAACAATCAATGGGATGAAGCAAATAATATGACAATGGATCTAACTACAGAGAGCTCACATTAGTCTTACATGAAATAGAGTTTAGTTCCTCCTTTATATCAAAACTACACACCTTCTCAAAATAGGGAAGCCTCTCTAACACATGGAGACATTCCTTCATTCACTCAACCAAAAGTGCCAATTCAATAAGGAGAAGGTAGTAGTAAAGCACCTACTGAAAGTAGATTTGTGAACTTCTAAGAAGGTGAGAATTCTTTTGAATACATAGTAGTAAATCAAAGTCAAAAAATTTCTACTGTTGATAATTAAATTTCAGCCCATACTAAATCCAAGAAAAGGGCAATTGGTGAAGGATCATGTCCCAAAAGGGTAGCTCCTTTTCCTTCTCAGCCATCATAAAAGACCACCATTCATGAGCTACCTCAAAATACATCAAACCAACAAGTTCAATATCCAAAGGGGTAGAATGTGAAAGGGCCTTACATTCCTCAATTCACACAACATTTAGAAGCCCCTCCTAATCCTAAATTTAAGATAAGGATATCCACTTCTCCACTCATTATTATGGATCATATGAAGAAGAATTCAGTATGAATTTCAATGTGGGATACACTTCTAATCCTAGGGTAGAAGGAGTATTTGGAAGAGGAGATTTAAAATCTCAATATCTCTAATAGACTACCTAAAAAAGAAAGAATGGGTGTTGTTTTGAATAACTCTAATCTAGTTGTTGAGCTTTAAGATCCTACGGTGACTAAGCCTCCTCCATTCTATCTTTTAGTTGTCATAGGAGATTGTCTTGTCCATAATTATATGATTAATAGTGGAGCTAGTACTTCTATCATGCCTAAATCTATAGCTGACAAACTAGGACTCAAGTATGAACCTCATGAAAAAGGAGTATTACAATTAGATGGTTCTCCTAGTAAGACTTTGGGCATCCTCAAATACCTTAAGATTTTACTTTCTACTTGTCTAAATTTCACTATTTCATAAGATATAGTTGTTGATTTACCTCCATATTTTTCACTATGCCTATCTAGAGATTTTACCACTAAAATAGGAGGTTATATTTCTTTAGATAGGTCATACATAGTTTTTAGAACCAGATATGGAACCAAAGTCACTGTAATATCAAAAACTATTTCCATATTTAACCTTTAATGATATATGCCAAATATGTCTAATATGAATTGCAATATTTCAAAAGATGAGGATACTATTGATCAAGAACCTTATAATAAAATTAAAGGCATATAAGATATACTCTTAGATAAGTGGGTTGATGATAACCATGGGTATGAAGAATCTAGTTTTGGTGTCTACTATATGCATGAAGAAGGTGGCTCGTTACCTAGTCTCACTAGCTTAAAGCAAGATCAAGAAGGGTTACAAAATATGTTCTTTGATGGATCCATATCAAAGGATAGGAGTGGGGCTGGTGTAATGTTGGTTTCACCTAAAAATCAAAGGTATTATTCTTTAGTTAGATATTAGCTTAGTTGTACAACAAACACAATAGATTACGAAGCTCTTATTCATGGCCTTAAGTGGGATAGAAAGTGAGATATTAAAATTTTATAGGTGAAAGGTGATAGTGAGTTGGTAGTGAAAAAAGTAAGAGGTTTAAGTGAAAAAAATAACCCTCTCTTAAATGTCTACAATCACATAGTTTCAAACCTCATGAAATATTTCTTAACATCTAATATCTGCTCCATTCCTAGAGGAGCCAATCAACATGCAAATAGACTTACAGCCATAGGACATAATGTGATTTAGTGGATCAGTTTAAGGACATTAAGGATACGACCCAAATAAAATTTGTATATAGGACTTCAATTACAAATAATAAGGTAAGTTGTCAAGTATTTGATAGTGACAACAAATAGCCTATTTCCTATAGAATGAGGTGGAATGTTTCTCAAAGAATTAAAATAAATTGCAACATCAATATGAAGATAAGATTATGAAATTGAGATAAAAATAAAATAAAAAATAAAGGTTTATTAACTTTATAAAAAAATTTCAATGAATATGATTAGCTAAGGAAGGATAGGGTAAGCATCTCTTCCAAGGAATAAGATTATGAGTAAGTTCTCATAGCTAAAGGTAAATAACTCAAGTGTGGTAAAGTGAACACTGATACTAAGATAGAGGATTTCATTTCATTATGTATGAATTCATGGATGTTTTTTCTTAGGAATACCATGATTTGAAAGGTTTTGATCCTAGGTTAGCACAACATACTATTGAGCTTGACTAGAATACAAAGCTAGTAAGACAAAAGCAAAGACCAATCAAGCCCAAGGTTGAAATTCTCATGAGAAAAGATATTACAAAGATGAGTCAAATATAATATTTATTATCAAGCACTCAACATGGGTAGCAAATCTTGTACCCATGAGAAATAAGAATGGAGAGATAAGACTATGTGTGGATTTCATATATTTGAACAAAGTGTCATTGAAAGACCACTATCCTCTTCCTTCCATGGATCAAATCTTGAAAAGAGTATTAGGTTCACAAATATTCTCCTCACTAGATGGGTACTTAGGTTACAACTAGATATTGGTGAAAGATCAAGATTGGTATAAATCAAATTTCACAACCACATGGGGTACTTATGCCTACCAAAAGATGCTTTTTGGGCTCTTTAATGTTGGATCCACGTTCCAAAGGGAAATGGATGTTGTCTTTCATGGTCTTTTAAGTGAAATGGTCTTATTTTATCTTGATAATATTATTGTATTTTTAAAGGATCCTAATGATTGTCTAACACATTTGAGATTTTTTTAATAGATGTAGACAATTTTGAGTTTCATTGAATACAAAGAAGTGCATAGTTTTAGTGCATGAGGGGAGACTTATTGGGCATGTGGTGTCCAAATATGTTTTATCTATTTATCTAACTAGAATAGAATCAATCCTTTCTCTATAATTATCAAAACATAAGAAATGATTGTAAAGATTTTTAGGTGAGATCAATTTCATTATAAGATTTATTCCTAGATTTATAGATCTGGTAAGGTCACTCACTCTAATGTTGAAGAAACATCAAGAATTCTCTTGGAGTAAAGAGGGTAAGAGAAGTTTTAAATATATCAAAAAAGAAATCAGCCAAGATCTTACTTTTATTAATCCATATTTCAGTAATGATTTCTTTATGTATGCTTTTTCTACATTTAGTAAAATTTTAGCCATGCTTATGCAACATAATAGTGAAGGTTTGGAGTAACCCATTGTTTTTTCAGTCAAGATTTGGAAGACTATGAGGAGAGATATTATTTTTTTTTTAAATCATGTTCTTGTTGTTATAAGATGTTTAAAAAAATCCATACATTTAGTTTCAAATAAAAATATTATACTAATGGTAGCTCATTTTAGTGTGAATGATTTCATCCTCAACAAAGACTTAAGTGAAAAGATAGTTGGATGGGTCACTAAGTGCATGAAATATGATATTGAAGTGAAGGTCAAAAATCTTATCTAAGGTAAAGGATTGTGTGAATATATTGTAGAATATGTGAAAGAAGAAAAAGAGATGGTTTTGACACTTCAAGACACCCAGCAAGAAGTTGAAACTACTTATCCATCTAGCTGGACACAAGACATTGATAGATTCTTTTAAACATGAAAATGTCCAATGGGCTTATATGAATCAAGGAGAAGACATTTTAGGATGCAATCAGTACCATATATTTTTATTTATGGAGTGATTTTTAAAAGGTACATTAGAGGTATGATTTTAAGGTGTGTAGAAACTAATCAATTTAACAATATTTTTGAGAAATTTCATGAGAGTCCTTTTGGAGGCCATTTTGTAGCCAGGATCATAGCTAAAAAAATAATTAGAGATAGTTACTATTGGCCTAATTTATTCAAAGATGCACATACATGGGTTAAAAAGTGTGCAATGTTTACAGGAAAATATGAACTAGACACTAATGCCACCGAGTCCTATTCAGGTTGAACAACCTTTCATGTAGTGGGTTTTAGAATTCATTAGAATGATACATCATTCATTTAGTGTTGGTCATAAGTGGGTCTTGATATCTATATATTATTTCACCAGGTGGGTTGAAGTAATGCCTTTGAAAGAAGAAAATGAGAACTCTGTACTTGAGTTCTATGAAAGTTTAGTCACCCATTTTGGAGTACCTTTGACTATAATATCAAACAATGTTTTGGCATTCAGTAGTCCAAAGGTATGTGAATGGGATATTGAATAAGTTATTTATCTAACATATTAATTAAATTACTACCCATAAGGTAATATACTAGTTGAGTCCACTAACAAGAACCTGATTCAAATCATGAAAATAACAATGGAAGATAATCAGACATCATGGCATACAAAATTGAAGACTGCTTTATGGGATGATAGGATCACCCATAAGAATTAAATTGGTCGTTCACCTTATTTGTTAGTTTATGGAAGAGAATCAAGGATGCCTGTCTCATTGGAGATTCTATATTTGGATCTTGCACACTAGCTAGAGCTTTTGGAATGTGATGAAGAGCATGCAAATCTAGGTAAGAACTCAAAATTTGATAGCCTTTGGAGTGGACCTTATATTATCACTAATTTTAAGGAAATAAATGATTTCTAATTATCCAGATCGAGTAGAGAGGAATTTTCCATTCTTATGAATGGGATGTTCCTCAAGTAATGTTATTATGAGAGTCACTCCTTTATAAATAGTCATAGTTTCATTCCTCTAAGTGCACATACTTTCAGTAGTTATTGTTATCTTTCAGTATATTGTGGTTGTTTCCTCTAAGTGCATGGGTGCACATGTGGTTTTTCTATCAATTTGTCTGGTGTGTCTATGTGTCTGAACATTTTCCCATTTTCTACATATATTTCAGGCTTATTTTTTCTAGATTTTTTTATTTCCCTTGCCCATTAGGTTGATCATCCCATAAAATTCACCATAAATGTTAACATTTGACCTCAAAATGCAAATATTAACCCTTATCATTCAAATATTTTATGACCATTACATTAGGTTATTATTCTATACCCCATAGTGTCTTTATTTTAAGGAAGAAAATGACTAACACAGGCTTTGAGAAGCTAGACCATCATATGCATGTTAGGTAGGGATGAATATATCAACTCAATCATGTAATTAATAAATAAACCTACACAATCAACCAAAGACAAAATATTTCATAAGCATGATTTGCTTTATCCCAAGATTATTCCTTTCAAATTTATTGCCTCGACAAGCCCTCTATCTCAAGTTACAAGCATTTAAAGTTAAAATTGCATAATGAGATAGGCATGCAGATGTCAAACTTAAGATCTATAAAGTGTCTATTAGAATTCAAATGTCCCAAGGTTTAACATGAGAATGACAAGTGTCCAAATCTTAGGAGCTAAGGTCAAGATCTAATGGTGAGTGGGTAATCTATAGATGGCAGTGGGTCCCAAGATCTAATAGTACACATTCATTCATACCTCAGAGATCAATGGCAAGAAGCAAATTGAAATGTTAGCATGAGAATGAAGATGACAAATGACAATATATCAGGTGTCCTTATAGAGATATAACACTTAACATCAATTAATAGGTTAGTGGGCCCAAACAAATCTAATGGTGTGTATTTAATCATACCAAGTAGATCAATGGTGAGCAATGAGTTAACAATTTAATGACTATTGAAGCTAAATGAGAAGCTACCAAGTGTCTCAATGGAATTAGACTCATAGAGGATCAATGAATCACATTCATTCATACAAAAATGGATCTATGGTGTGTATGAAGTCAAGGATTCTAAGAACTAACAATAGGATCTTGTGGAACAAATAAAAAATTGACACTTGACATGATATGAGAGGACCCAGATCAAGATCAACTATTAGAATTAAAATTTGATAGCCAATGGAAAATAAAATTGACTTGGGTTGAACAAGAAGAAAGCTCTGTAAGTTTATTCATTGCCATTAAGGCTCTATCAAATATGATCTATCAGGAAGATCTATACTTATATTTTGAGAAAGGGGCATATGTGTAATCTTGGAGAAACATCTTAACTATTGACATGGTCATTTCCTCAACATGCTAATAGACTTTTAGCCACTGAAGGTAGAAAATCATAGTTCTATCAAGTCCATACACAAGAAGACTTTTTTTTATAATAGAGTCAAGTAAAATACTGACATGGAAGTATATATCTTGGATTTTAAGTAGAGTTTCCACATTGTTCATCTTGATATTACATGGATATTTTCATTCACTTTTAGTCATTAAGTACCAGATCATGCATGGGAAGGCTAAAGTGAATTTAAGTAGTCATCAAGTGCCAAATCATTGTCATTTGACTATGTAATTACTTTTTCATGCATCTTTCATAGACTCCATGAAAACAAAGTCATTTAAACAATTCAAACTCAACTTCAATCTTGAGTTAGCAACTAAGGATGGGCATAGCTTTCATGTAAGATTTTTTTAATTCAACAAGGTCTTATAACCTTGCTTTTGATGCCAAAATTGAAGATCATCACTAATCACTCCCTCATTTACCCTCACCATCCCTCACCATCCCTCATCACTCCATCCCCATCCCTCACCATCCCTAATCACTCCCTCATCATCTGACATAAGTATATAATCTAAATATATCTCTGATTACAATCATATTTTGTTAAACCCATTATAATAAAAATTAACTCTTTTCAAGGACTTGTTGTGTTGTCAATACCCACTTGTGATAGCCAATTTTATTACTAGATGAATTGGATGATATTCCAAATTTTTAGTCAAGTAACATAAGTAATAACATAAAATAGAGTCTAAATTTAAGTTCATCTAATTATCTTTGTTGTGAAGCTAACTAGATGAAACTTTATTTAGTTCCACATTTTGTAGCTTAGTTTAAAAGATAAAAATTAAACACAAATCTCATGTATAATTTTCTAATTTTGAGAATATTTGAATCAGAGGCAAAGTTACATGGTGTTTCCCATTCCTTTATGACTTTCATCTTGGTTGGGTTCACACATGCACTCCTTATGTGTGTAATGTATCCCAATATTTTATCTATTGCATGAAAAATGAACATGTATTCATGTTATCATAAAAATATGTTTCTTCAAAATGTGAAACACTAGTTTAGCATGATGTAGATGTTCATTCCATGTTTTCTAAAGATTAATATGTCATCAAGGTAGATTAAAAAAATGACATAGGTAAATGTATTGAGAATGTCATTCAACATCTCAATGAATGAATTCGCTACATGAGTTAACCTAAAATAAATAACAAACTAGTCAATCAATCCTTCCTTTATTTTTAAGATTATATTCCAAATGTCTATAGGTTCAACATGAGTATGATGATACCCAAAGTAAAGACCAATTTTGGAAAATACTTATACACCATGGATATGGTAGAAAAATGCCTTAATTATTAAATGATAACAATAGTTCTTCACTTTAATTTTGTTAATATTTAATTTAATTGATTCACAACTTTAGCACAAGCACAATTGGGTTTTTGCAAGGTAATGATTTGGGAAAGATGTGTCCATTATCCATTATTTCATGGATATACCACTTGATATATTCATTCTCTATAAATGATATGCTATATAAAGATGTTTGAGGTAGAGGTAGTTAAGGGATCAAATCAATAGTATTGTTTAGCGTACAGTATGTAGGAACTTATTTAGGTGACTAAAATATATCCTTGTATTCATCTAATTTATGGTTCAATTATTTTGTATTTGTTATTGTTAGATAAACCACACTATGATATGGTGATATAAGGTTGTTATTAAATTTAATTAATACCATCAATATTATACTTCTTACTAGAATTGACAAGATTCTTGCACTTCTTGGCACTAATGACTAAAATCTTATGAGCTAACTATGATAAATGGTATTTCTTATCATGGCAATCTATCACAACATTTCAAGGATTTTATTCATAAACTAAAGTTCAATGGTAAATATATTTTTAACCACATGTAAAACATCACACACCTATAATGGTGAGATGTCACAAAGGATTTCATGTTTAAAAAGTTTGATTTTTTACACCAAGTAACACTACTAGGTGATCCATTTCTCAAGGCCTACACTAGACCATACACAAGCGTATGGTTATGTATGATGTATAAATTTCAAGTTCATTTTTTGAAAATATGCTTTAGGAGAAATAAAATTCTTCTGACTTCCATTGGAAATGATGAAGTGTATTGTCTCACCATTGATCTACATTTGTTAATGAAATAATGTTTTTAATTCATATAATTTCTTGTTGAGGGAAGTAGAGATATTTTTAGTACTCACCATATCATTAGGTTGAATATACATTATCTACTTACCTTTTTATAGTGCTAGATAACTTGCACCCACTTAGAGATATGTGAAAGTCATAGTGTGACATTCTTCATTGGATTGAATATTGAATTTAGGAATTAAGCACCACTTTCTAATTATGGACTACATTTTCTAATCATTTGAAAATTATTTTCCACTCTCTATAATGGTGACTCAATCAATAGACATACAAATAGAAGGCCTTCAATGTAATTATTCAGATCATAAAATTTACTCCTATGGAAAGCAATTGATTGGTTTCAATAAATCACATAACTTGGTGATCCTCATGTATTTACTACCCAATTTTAGTGTTATAGTGATTTTATTTGCTTCTCTTTTTCTAGAAAATTTTCAAGTGTGAATTACATCATTTTTAATAGGTCCATATTTTTCCATAGGTGTTAAATATTTATGTTTCAAATTTTATTCCACATAATTTTGATCATAATGCCCTATATTTTATGCTAGCACTCAACTCTCCACTTATAGCTCATGTCATTGTCAAACCCTGAAAAAATACCACCATCAAGTTATTGGATGGATTGATTAAGGATGAGGAGTGAGGAATGATGAGGATAAATTGAGTAAAGATGGTGATGGAGTTAATAGAGATGATGGGAGATGGTAAGGGTCAATGAGGGAGTGAATAGGGAAGATGAGGGAGTGATTAAGGATTGTGAAGGATGGTGAATATTAATAAGGGAATGATTAGGGGTGATGAGGGATGAGGAAGGATTGATTAGAGATGATGAGGTATGATGAAGCGGTGACTATGGATTAGGAGAGATGGTGAGGGTCAATGAGGGAGTGATTAAGGATGATGAGGGAGTGATTATAAATTATGTGAAATGGTGAGTTCAATAAAGGATTGATTAAGGATGATGAGGGAGTGATTATAAATTATTTGAAATGGTGAGGACAATAAAGGATTGATTAGGGACAATGAGGGATGAGGAGAGAGTGATTAGGGATGATAAAGTGATGATTAGGGATGATGAGAGAGTGAATAGGGATGATGAGGGATGGTGAGATCCAATGAGGGAGTGATTAGATATGATGAGGGAGTTATTAAAGATGATGAGGGATGGTGATTGTCAATAAGGGAGTGATGAGGGATGATAAGGGATGAGAAGAGAGTGATTAGGGATGATGAGGGATAGTGACGGTCGATAAGGGAGTAATAGGAGATGATGGGGGATTCATTAGAGATGATTAGGGATTGTGAGGGTTAATGAGGGAGTGATTAGGTATAATGAGTAATGATGGGAGAGTGATTAGTGGTGATGAGGCATAAGTAGAAAGTGATCAAGAATGAGGGAGGGATGATGAACAAGTGAAATTAACAAAAAGAGGTAATTTGATGTGTGTAGGTCATCAATGTGACCTATGCTATCCCAATCACACCACTTTGTATCAATTTCAAAGTAAGTGGGTTTTAAAATTCAATTTTGACAAACATCCTAGAAATACCAAGAATCAATTTAGAAGGAAAAAAAACCTAAAAAATGACTATATGTTTACCAAAAATGGACATTAATTATAAAACTTACATCTTGAAATCCCTAGGTTTAATACTTAAATGCTAAAAATGCCTAAGTACTAAATAGATTGGATTTTTAAAAATTATTTTTCACATAATAAGGTGTGAAACTATGATACCAACTCTATCAGATTTAGAGTGACCCTAATTTCTTATATTTATTAAAATGAATTTAAAGCATCAGGAAATAAATGTAATAATATAAATGTAAGCTTAACATTTAGATTAGTAAATATAAGATTCTAGCCTGAGTTGGGTTCATGTGCATGTCCACATGCTTTTATGTGCAAAATAATTGGAACATGATCACATTATTGCTTATATAATAATCTGACTGTGTTATCTATTAACCAAGATTTACTCTATCTACATGTTCATTGTTTTAATGTGCAAAACAATAGTAACTAGATCACATGATTATTTTTAAAATAATGTGATCATATTATCTATTAACATGATTTCATTATATATTAACATGATCATGTTATGGCTTAGTAGTTTCCAAGCCATAATTTAAATAACATGATCACATTATGGAAAATGTCCATGGAATTGTCCCCCAACTCTATGTACTTACCCTAATAATATATTATTAATATTGATTATCATATAATATATTAATATAAATGATATAAATAATATATATAGAAATATTATACAATATATTATTAATAATATAAATATATTAATACTATACATATTATAATAATATTGTAACATATATTATTATATATATAATTAATATTATTTAATTATATAATGATAAAATGTATTATAATAAAATCTCGTTAATATTAATACTAGATATAATATAATAATTCTATATATGATAAAGAGTGGTTTTGTATCACAACTTTTGTACACACAATGGTAAACAATAATAATCATATATTTCTAGTGAAGGTGAGGGTACAAATAATGAGATTGTGTAGTCCTTCATATGATCTCACAATGAGTTATGTAGGGAGGAGACATTTTGTTGGACAAAAAGCTTGAATTATTTTAAGGTGAGCTAGATGGTGATGGTGAAGGGTATGAATTTTTTTCATGTGATATCATGCACCATAAGGCCCATGACATACACTAGACCTATATTTATGGTTTTTATTGCATTTAGATGCCTTGCACACATTTAATATGGATATGTAGCTTGTAATGTGGAAACATCTTAGATAGTTTTTTTCTATTGTTAAGGGGATGTGGACATCGCAAATGGTAATTTTATTATGTTAGGACTCAATGTCTGATGAGTGGCTTGAGTCCACATTACAATGTTGTTTATGTGGGGACAAGACATCAAGGTCCTAGAGTCTATTTTTTAGCTCTTATATTTGTCTATGTTGTGAATATATTAACATCTAGAGAAATTAAATCAAGTTTAGAAACATACATAAATACCAAACTTGGATGTGTGTAAGAAAGAGAAAGGTGATAAATAACATATAAGTGTTGAAATATTTCAATGTGCATTGGATGGTGACAGCAAGTGGAAATTAAAGATTTCAAGTTTTATTCTAAAATGCAAATGACAACACCACCATATCATTGTTGCATTAGTGACTTGGTTTCTTCTTATGTTATATTTATTTCAAATTTATTTTTTAGAACAGCTATATTAAATAATAATATATGCAATAATATTATATCATAGTATAAATCTAATATATATCATACAAGAAGTAATTTTATATTTTGGTAAAATGTGGTTTTGTAATCATCTAAAACTGGTATTTGGATGCTAAGAGTGTTGATTGAGTTAGCATATTCCTAGCGTAACCCTCTACCTATGTCCTATAATTTTGACACATTTTCCAGCCATTATGTAGACCACAAACATATATAGTTAGCTCAAACATAATCCCAAGACATCTTTCCCATATCCCAACCCAATTTTTCCATTAGTCTTCCAAGTGGACATTAGTGACACATTTTGAACACTATATCCACATAGTGATAGTGTCCCCAAATAGGATATATTATATGTTTCCCTAACTCTCCCAAATAAATACTTTTCTAAGTGTGTGCCCATCCTAAGGTCAGCCTACGTACATTTTATTATTTACACAAGCTATAAATATCTATAAATATAAGACTTTGACCTCTATTCATTAGATGGAAATAAAATGAAAAAATCTATTCAAATAAAAAATAAGTTGAGAAAAATTAAGGTATTTGATCTCTACTCTACCCTACATCTGCATACTACCATATATAACAACCCTATGCTGAGATTTCAAAGATTTCAAATATCAAGCACACTAAATACATTCAATACCACTCTCATTAAATCATTCACTTACACATGCACCCACTACTAGGTGGGAGAACTACATCGGTCTTGATCCCTCCTCATAGTATTGGTACTTAGGAAACTCTCTTCATAATAGGGTGTTGAGGATGTCTATCCTATCCTACTAATGAACATACATTTAATGATCATGCCATACTTGTAAGGAAGATTATGGTTTTCACACTAAATTAGGTTTTCTAAGGATAACATAGAGTTCTAAATTTTATACGCATAAGAATAGGACCTAGAAACATAGGTCCAGGTGCTCCTAGAAAGTAGGAATGGTCCTGTAAAGAGGACACTAGTGCCACTTTAAGGACACTATAGTAGTATGGCATTACTATCTAGGTGGGTCACTACTATCTAGTGAGAAAATAGATCCCAAGACCCTATTAATCACACTTAGAACTATCAAGAACTCAGGTTTTAGAACCCAAATCATCTATGATAGTCAATTCTTAGATAAGTATATATTTATGCATATTTGTTACTATTTTTAATAAGTCAAAGAAGGTCAAAATCCATAATTTTTTTAACTTAATTATTGCATATTATTTTATTTATTTAGACATATCCCTTTAATATAACTTAGGATTTATATATAAAAACCCTAAAAGGTTACATCATTTGGTAAACTTTACTTACTTTGAATATTGCTTCAAACACTAGCTTGCACTAATTCCAATTTTTGTGCAATAATCTAGGGTTTCATACTTATATTTTTTTGTTTTTTTAAATAACCTAGCTAAATTAAATCAATTTCATAATAGGGATTAAATTTATTTACATATAATTTAGATTATTGTAAAGAAACACTAGATTCTAAAAACACCCTAACCATAGATGATCTTAAGTTTTTTATCCTTTTTTCCCTATTTTCATTAGTTGTTATTCATTTTTTAGAATTCATATATTCTATTTTTATATCCCTATTCTAATTTGTTTATTGTATGTCATCTAAAAAGGCTATCTCTCTTCCATTAAGAAGAAGTGATAGACTATTTTGTAATCCTATAGAGCATATTTAGATTCTTATTATTTGATCCTATAACAAAGACAAGGAACATATTACAAATCTATCTTTGAATACTTCACACCTTGATTATGTGGATTTTAATGACAATGTATTTGAAGATATATAATACAACCTAGAGTAAGATGAGATACACATTGAAAATTAGGACACTCTTCCTCCACTTAACAATAATGACATAATTATGAACAAAGATGAGTTATTACAAGGATTTAGAGATAAAATTTAGGAAAAACCCCTTGATCATGCATAGATCCTATAGGCCATATTAGAAATCAAGAATTAAAAAACAATGGTCAATCTTCAACTCCCCCAATGAATAATGTTATTACACCTCTAGTGGTGCCAACTCAAATAACACAACCTAAGATTGTTATTCAACCATTAGCGACAATTATACCACTTGTGGCTAGTTATTCCAATCCAGATGCACAATCCTTTATGCATGAGATTCATACTTTTCTAAGGTGTTACAACTCGATAAGGGAGACACTAGGCCATCACATGCCTTGGATTCCAACATTATCTTATGTACACCTTTGGTACATCACTTAATAGAAACTCCTTTTCCATCCAAATTTATGGCACTCAAGCTTACATTATATTATGGAAAGGGTAACCCATAACATCATCTTAGAGCTTTTCACATACCATGCTTGGAATATGTGTCCAACAATTGGCTTTTTACAAAGCTATTTCCATGTAGTCTAAAGGATTATGCCCAAAAATGGTTTTATGATTTACCAAATATATATATAACAACATTCAATCCTTTAGCTGACATGTTCCTAGAAAACTTATCTATCAACATCGATGATAAGATGTCATATACATAATCGGTATAGTTAAAGAAAAATTTAAGTGATCCTATTATAAATTATGTCTTATCATATAATAAAATTTGAGCCAAATTGACTAGCCCCATGGCAGACAAAGAGATTCAGGATATATTTAAACAAAATTCTATTACCAACACTACACAAAACTATCTTATTCAAGTAGATTCCTACATTTACCAATTTATGCGACACAATCAAGGAAAAAGAGGTTAAGATCTTATCAATGGAAAAAATCAAGTATACAAATAGATCAAAATAAACTATTAAGATTTCAAACAAACCTCGATACAAAGTAATGGAGAAAGAAAACAAAAGTGATCAAAAGGCCACAATCAACATAACTTTCGATCTATCTCCTAGATTGGTTTTATCCACTCCTCGACGTAGAGTCCTCACTAATATTTTAGAGTCACCAGCATAGGTTTTAAAACATATCATGGAATGTAATGACATATCTCTCCCTCTTATTAATGAGTTTGATTTGACATAGTCTCTTCCAAAGAGTTATGATTCAAATGTATTCTATGAGTATCACAGGGCACTAGGCCACATGATAAATAAATGCATTAGCCTAAAACATAAGTTACAAGATTTCATTGAGGTTAATATTATTGATGTGGGAAAATCCATAGAAGAATCAAAACAATAAAAAATAGAGGCTAAGGTACTAAATATATTTTCATATCCTTTCCCAAAACATACAATGAATGAGTTAGGGGCACATTAGGTGTCCAATACACATACCAAGCACATCCACCACTAGATTATTATCACATAATTACAAAGGAGACACATCCACTGCATAACATTATTATCATGTATCACACTACAAGGCCACCTAGACCATTTATCACATTTTTAGGGCAGGAGTTTGTGGATGATGACATTGATTTATATTAACTCTTTATATGATCATACATAGACCACCATCTTATTCACAGTGTTATTGTTAACAATGGGTCAAGTATAAACATGTGCACCATGACACTCTTACAATACTTGAGATACACAAATAAGGATATATTCCCTATAGATATAGTCATTAATGGTTTTAGTGGCCATAGTTAGAGCTCCATCAGGGAGATTGTGCTTCCATTATAGGTTGGACTAGCACAAATAGCCATTTAGTTCCTAGTAGTACCCAGTGCATGTGTATTTGATATATTATTGAGATGGCCATGGTTATAGTGGCTTTGGTCTATCCTATGTATATTACATGGATGCCTAAAGTATATACATGATAATTAGGTGGTTAAGGTTGAGGGTGTCCCATATGATTATTCTCTATCCATACCATAAGTAGTTCCATCATAGTTTCCAACTATAGTTCCAACACAAACACCATTTACATTTCCAACACCATTACCATTTATTACCTGGTTATTAGTGTTGGAATAATGCATATTTAAGCTTACCTAGGGTTAATAGGGTAAGTTATTTATTACCGAGGGTAAAATTTATTTACCTTTGTTAATTTATTTTATTGTTGAGAATTTCTCAACAATATATTTGTTCGTAGTATGAGAAAACAAATAGTTTGTTTTATCTATTTTGTAATCATTACAAATAGTTTGTTAACATGAAACAAACTATTTGTATTATAAATACTTTGCATTATATGGTAAATAAACAAGAGATTATTGAGAGAATTCAGAGAATTTTTTGGATTATAGCCTATTTTTTAGGTGTGAGAAATTTATTTATTCTCTGGAAATATTTGCAGGTTATTTGTTGTGGGTTCTTTCTCTTGGATTGATCTTGTGGATCCTGTGTATCTCCTGCTCATTCTTTCATGGTATCAGAGCTTGGAGTTCCAGTTGAAGATCCTCTTCCCTAAAATTTTTCATCTTTTAACACATTCAAAAATATTATTTTATTGATATTTTACAGATATTTTTAATTCTCTCAAATTCTGGTTCTTATTTACTAATTGTTTTTGGAAAATTCTATACTTTATGCTCATTAAATGACCGTACAGATTTCCAAAATCAGATTTTTTTTCATGGGGGCGTAGGAAATCAAGTCAGGAATCCATTAGAATTTGAATTTTGCATTTAATTCTGGACATATAGCTCTTTCCTTCCAAATTCCGCTGACTAGTCCCTGTTGGCAGACTGCAGTACCTATTCATTTTTCTGATGTGGCAGCTCATACGGTTGACTTTTTTTGAATCTGAGACCTGTTAATGAAATATGACTCTTATATCTTTCTATCCATATAATTTTTGACAAATTTGGATCAGGCTGTACAATGTTTTGGAAGCCAACAATAGGAAATTAAAAACTATTTTTTTGTCTGCTGCATAGCTGTACAGATTTCTTATTTTTGAACACCTTATGCTGCATAAAATCCAAATCTGAAAATTTCATGTGATAGAAGACTTCAAAATATTTCATTTCATGCTGAGAAGGATGGATTTGGATCAGGCCGTACAGTCCTTTTGGCAGATCCAGTGGAGCCATTCTGCATTGCTAAAAGGTGTTTTTTCCTTGGCTGTGTTTACAAATTTTCTTAAATATTTCCCTGACCACCACGCCTTGCTGGAAAAAGAGTTTATTTTTGATAAAGCCAAAGATTATTCAGCTGATATCTCACATGTGTGAGTCATTTTTAGCCTTTTTTTAATTTTTTAGTGGTTTAAATGCAAGTCTCTAACTTTGAAAGTTCAAATTTGACTTTGCTAAAGCGGTTAGAGATATTTTGTTAAAAATTTGTAGGGAGGAGGTCCTGGGGTCAAATCCCCCTACATTTTTTTTTCATAAAAGCCATTTTTTAATTTTGTATAAGCCAAGGATAAATTTTTTTTTTTGTCGGGAGACGTTAAATTGTAATGGGAGGGGTGTTTTGTTTGAGGAAAAACAAATGTCTAGATTGTTCTTGTCAAATTCATCATCTTCCTCGGGAATGGAATCTCGATTGTTTGAACCTCTAAATTCTATAAATTACCATGTTTGGAAGCTGAAAATGCAACAACTCCTTCAATCAAAGTGCTTATGGAGAATTTTTTTTGAAATGACACCTGCAGCATTCACCACTAAAAAAGACAAATATGCATATGGTTGTAAGCAGGATGAGGCTCTTGGATTGATTTGCCTCAACATCTCAGATAATATTCAATTTCACATTGCAGATGCTACTACGCCAAAAGAGGTATGGGAAAAATTTAAAAACCTATTTGGCAAAGTTAATGAGTTTAAAATTTTGTAATTAGATGCAGAATTGAGTACTCTCTCTCCATCAGATTTCCCTTCAATAGATGAATTCTTAGCAAAATTCAAATTTATAAGGTCACAATTGAAAGCTGGTGACAAGGATAAAAGTGATTAGGAGTGCATTTTCATTATTTTTTCAAAGTTGAAAGGACCATATAGTGTTTTTTTCTCTGCTTTTTATACTATGATGGATACATTAGGTGATGAATTCAAATGGCCTTCCTTTGAAGTTTTTTGTGAAAGATTGACTAGGGAGCAAACAAAATTAATGGCCTTAGATGCTCTACCTGGTCCTAGTCATGCTCTAGTTGCTAATTCTTCTAAAGGAAAACCTTCACCTAAGTCTAAAAAGCAAGCACCTTCAAATAACCCTCCAGAGTCCACCACCCTATCACCTCATCATTCTAAATCTACTAAGACCAAAAAGTCCTTTAAGCAAAAGAAGAAAACATTTGGTCCATGTAATTTTTGTGGTGGTCCTAATCATGATTAAAGTAGATGTTTTAAGAAGATGGAAGGATTAGAGGTAGCGGTTAGACAACACAAAATTTCCATTTCGTCTCCATCTCCTTCTACTTCTGCAGGAAAAGGGAAAGCACTTTCAGCCAGGGCTATATCTTCATGTCAGGATCAGTGGATTTTTGACTCAGGTGCTTCTCATCATCTCACACATTCTAAGGATCTATTGTCTTCTCTTACAGATTGTAGTACATCACATATTGTTATGGGTAACTCCTCACAGATTGAAGTTTTGGGATCTAGTACTATTGATAAACAGGATGGATGTTTTATTAATGTATTGCTTGTACCCCAAATCTCTTCTAATCTTCTCTCTGTATATCAAATATGTAATTTTGGTACTATTAAAACTATGGAGTTTACTTCACATGATGTTGTAATAAGAGAATGTAATGATCCTAGTGAGATAGTTGCTATAGGTACAGCAGACCATACTGCAAGACTCTATACTTTTGATAAGTTTGAGTCTTTTATGTCTTCTAGTTCTTCACTTATAGCACATGGTAATAATCTCAGCAAATTGTGGTATGAGAGATTAGGACATTTGAGTTATGGATATATGCAACAAATGAGTACAAAACATCTTGTAAAAGGCCTTCCTAAGGTCTCATGTATTGATGGGGTGTGTCCTGGTTGTCTAGTTGGTAAACAGCATCAGGATCCATTTCCAGTTGGTAAGGCCACACGTGCAAATGCACCCTTAGAGTTGGTTCATAGTGATTTGATGACTTTTCCAAATCGTTCTTTTTTAGGGGCTAAATATGCACTCACATTCATTGATGATTTCACTCGTAAAACTTGGGTATATTTTCTCAAGTTGAAAAGTGAAGTTTTTGAGACTTTTAAGGCTTTCAAAGCCTTTGTTGAAAAATAATCATCTCTTCTTCTTAAGAAGATATGCACTAACAATGGGGGGGAATATGACAGTAATGTTTTCTATGATTTTTGTATTGAGTATGGGATACAACGTTAGTTCACTGTACCACACACTCCTCAACAAAATGGTGTAGCAGAGAGGAAGAATCGAACATTGAAAGAGATGGCTAATTATATGATTCACTCTAAAAATTTGTGTCCACAATATTGGGTTGAAGCTGTAAATTGTGCAAATTACATTCAAAACCGTATGCCTCACAAAGCTATGCAAAATATGACACCAGAAGAAGCTTGGTTTGGGATCAATCTTGATATTTCAGATTTTTGCATCTTTGGGAGTCAAGCATGGGCATTCATTCCTGATGACAAACGTAAAGCATTGGAGAAGAAAAGCCAACCACTCATTTTTTTTTGTTATTGTGAAGATGTAAAAGCCTACCATATTTTTGATCTTGTCACACATGATGTGTTGTATCGATGGGATGTTCAGGTTGATGAGCTACCCACTCCACAGGAGTGTACATCATGTTCTTCTTCTCCCCCTCCTTCTTCTACTGAGGATAGTGAGGATTTGCTTTCTATTGTTGATGATGATGATGTTGCACTTATTCAGCCACCATAGCCATCTTCTTCACCACCTTTACCTAAATGGGCAAAGAGCACTCTACAGGCAGCTGGTTCTTTTGTTGGTGATCCATCTGATTCTCGTCGCACTCGCTCACAAACATCTGGTGTTGCTTTTTTGGGACAAGCTTGCACAAATGATCCAGTGTTGTTTTTTGAGGCTAATGGTATACCCGAGTGGGATGTTGCTATGTATGATGAGTATTCTTCTTTGATGAAGAATGATACTTGGGATCTTGTCCCTCTTCCTAAGGGAAGAAAACTTGTAAAATGTAAATGGGTCTATAGGACCAAATATGCTACAGATGGATCAGTAGATAAGCATAAAGCTAGATTAGTAGCTAAGGGTTTTTCACAGGTTGAAGGGGTTGATTACTCTGAGACCTTTGCCCCTGTAGCTAAGATGGATTCTATTCAGCTTGTACTCTCTCTTGCTACTTCACATTCTTGGTCTGTTTTTTAGATGGATGTGAAGAGTGCTTTTTTGCATGGTGATCTCCATGAGGAGATCTATATGGAGCAGCCTCCAGGATTTGTGCAGGAATCATCATTGGTTTATAGACTCCATCATTCTCTTTATGGCCTAAAACAAGCTCCTTGAGCTTGGTATGAGAAGATGGATAGTTTTCTTTTGAGTTTTGGTTTTATTCATTGTGAGTCAGATCACAATGTATACATCCTGAAGCAAGGTGAGGAGCTTGTCATTTTGGTTTTGTATGTTGATGATCTCATCCTCACTGGCAGTTCAGATTCCTTGATACATGACATCAAGGACAAGTTGGCAGATAGGTTTGATATGATAGATCTGGGACTTCTACATTATTTTCTTGGTCTTCAAGTTTTTCAGTATTCTGAGGGCATTTCTATTGGACAGCAGAAGTATGTGACATATCTTCTTCATCGATTTGGCATGGTTGATTGTAAGCCTGCACCCACTCCATATCAGTCAGGTATTATGTTGTCTACCACTTGTATGACTCCTCTTATTGATTCCACTTTGTATCGAGAACTTGTAGGTAGTCTTTTATACCTGACTCATACCCATCCTGACATCACATTTGTTGTGAACCTTGTCTCTCGGTTCTCACATGAGCCTCATGAGAGTCATTGGCAAGCAGCCGAGTGTATTTTGTGCTACATTTGGGGCACCACTCACTTTGGTATACATTACACACCACAAAGTTCTACACAGCTTGTTGGATACACTGACTCTGATTGGGCTGGTGATGTTGACACTCGCAAGTCCACTTGTGGATTTGCTTTCACACTTGGTTTAGGTCTAGTTGCTTGGGCATGCAAAAATCAGACTGCTATTACATTGTCCTCTACTGAGGCTGAGTATCGAGGTGCTATCAAAGCTAGTCAGGAGATACTTTAGCTTTGACAGTTGCTTGGAGAGTTTGGCTTCACACAGCAGGGTCCTACTACTCTTTGGTGTGATAACCAAAGTGTGATTGCTATTTCACACAATCCTATTGAGCATCAGTGGAAAAAACACATTGAGATTCACATGCACTTCATTCAACATCTTATTTAGGATGGAGTTCTTTCTTTGGAGTTTGTGCCTACAGTTGAGCAGATTGTAGACATCTTCACTAAACCTTTGGCTTCTCCTCATTATCTTCAGTTACGAGTGATGTTTGGGGTGAAGGAAGTTGTCCTTGGGGGGGATTTCCCATGAAGTCCTTCCTTCCTTTATTTTTCATATATTTTGATTGGTTTGTACATGGGTACCTTATCAGGCCTAGTAGCCGAGACCCATCTTTGTTTATCATTCTCCCTATGTTTCGCTTAAGGGAGGGTGTTGGAATAATGCATATTTAAGCTTACCTAGGGTTAATAGGGTAAGTTATTTATTACCGAGGGTAAAATTTATTTACCTCAGTTAATTTATTTTATTGTTGAGAATTTTTCAACAATATATTTGTTTGTAGTATGAGAAAACAAATAGTTTGTTTTCTCTATTTTGTAATCATTACAAATAGTTTGCTAACATGAAACAAACTATTTGTATTATAAATACTTTGCATTATATGGGAAATAAATGAGAGATTATTGAGAGAATTTAGAGAATTTTGTGGATTATCACCTATTTTTTAGGTGTGAGAAATTTATTTATTCTCTGGAAATATTTGCAGGTTATTTGTTGTGGGTTCTTTCTCCTGGATTGATCCTGTCGATCCTGTGTATCTCCTGCTCATTCTTTCAATTAGTTGAAATAGAGAGTATTATTCCTATGCATACATTATAGTGTTTATTAGAGTCTACATGTATGCATACTCTCCCATATATAACATTACTAGAGAAACCCCTCTGTCAGAGATATGTCACATATTCTAGAGGACCTTCCTCTACTCAGTTTATGTTGAGATCAATTTTATTGGGTTTTAGGGGTTCTCAACATAGGGAACCCATATCACCTATAGCTTCTTCTTCTACTAGATGGGTCCCTAAGACCCCTACAGTTCACAGGTCATAATGGTAAGTGCCACAACATCATAAAATCACTACATAGTCAACTTTAGACTTAGATTACTCTGGACAATCGATTATGGGCTCATAGTTTCCCTTTCAATCCACATGTATGATCATAGTTCCATTATTTGACATAGGTCATGGTGATACTGAGAATCCCATGAGACTCATTTATTATATGCATTTCTATGTTTACATTTCTACTACTTTTTATATATCACATATTACTACCTATCTTAGTATATTCAATTTTATCATACATAGATGTTTCACTTGTTCTTGTTAAGTGATTTTAGATTACATATATGACTCCAATCCATTACATTGATCCAAAATTGCTATCACCAACCCATTGGGGGTATATACACTAGTCCAAGTTTATTCATTTGATACATCTACCCAATTGGGACATCTCCTACATAGATACTTCTACTAAGTTGTATGCTTAAATTCTATACAATAAAGTTTATGCATTGATATATATTGATATTGATCATTTCTACTCATTTCTCAAAAAAAATGTCAACTATCACTAGTTAGACTCAACATATGTACATCTTACCATTTACATAGATTTGTACTACACATTTATACATGCTTTCATTTTTAGCTTTCCTAGTTTAGACTTGATTGTGTTTCTTATGCTTTTTCCATTTTGAGAGCATTTAAATATTCTATTGTTCTTGGAATTTAAGCCACTTCTCTATTGGTATGCTTTAGACATGTGGCCATGTCCATTATGTGTACTTTCCTAATTGTATATGTGGACATCTTGAACATGTCCTACTATGTGGCTCTAATCTAAGTTTCTTGTTGCTTGTGCAAGTGAACATTTGAACATGTCATTATATGTCATAATTCTCAAATCTAGTGACATATACCCTAGTCTCTTATTTTATGGCCCCTTGGCCTACTTTTGTGTGCCTTCTATGTTTGTATGTATGTTTCCTTGTATGCTTCTTCACCATGACACTTGTATTTGCATGTTACACATACACCAGATTTTGATGCCATGGGGGACCTCATGTATCTACCATTTCTACTTGTTTGTTGTGATGGACATCATGCCCCATCCCCTTAGGTAGTTATTCAAATTTGATATTGTACATATTGATTACATCTATCTTGACACCCTTGTGAAATGCTATAATATAACATACATCTTACATTACCTACTTATGCTCAGATACTTTTACATTATAATGTTATGTTTCTACATTATATTAGAATATCATGCAATTATCATATATATGCTCCAACTAACACATTTTGTAGAGCTACTTATTTTTAGGAAAGTTCTTTCATAGGTTCCATAACTACCCTAAAAAGAGGAGGAATTCATAGGGGTTTATCGAAGAGATCAAGCTCCTATTTTTCTATTCATAGATAAATTTTAACACATAGGGTCAGTTTTAGAAATCAAACATAGGGCAAACATAGAAAAGAATAGAAACTCAAAAAGTAGTATTGATCACCTAGATTTTTGACCAAGTAGATATTAGCACCCATATTGGGACATTAGTGCCATAGGGAACTATTTTCCACTATAAGGTGTTATTTTCTAGTAGCCCCAGTTTCAAGGAAGTCCATATTATCTAGACTAGTACACTAGGTTAGTACAAATTTGCACAGATATAGTCATAGGTTTGATAGTTATGTTCAAATTTATCTCAGATACATTCATTTTAGCTTAGATTCATACTAATTACTCAAATTTGGGGACATCATGCATGGCATGATCACTCCCACATTTAGTTCAAATACATAGATTTAGTTATTACATGCTCATTTCAAAATTAGTATACTCAGATATCATATTGGGGACATGTGCATGACACATAGTTTCTATATTCTCAGTTACACACAAGTTGATTAAATAGAATGGAAAACTCCAAGTCCTTATCTATGCTATATACACTTGCTATCACATTTTAGGTTGTCACCATATTCATGCCTTACTCCATTTTTAGTGGTTGGCATTCTTTAGTGGCCTAGAACTACCTAATGGACATGAGTGGTCATGAAGCCAACATGCATAGTTAGATATACCCAATTAGATAATCTTAGCACTTTATGTATTTTAGTTATAGACGCTTCTACTTCACATGGGTGGGCAATGATGGATTCATGACATACTTGATCTATTAAGCCACACACATAAGAGGGTTAGACATGCTTATAATCCTATCTAAGCTATTCACATATCAAAATCCATTGAGTAGGGGTGAGCAATGATGGATTCAAAACCAAATTTAGTTCTTGAGCAACCCATATGAGGATTGAGAAAGATGTCATCTCAATCTAATATATTCAATAATATGATAAATATGTAAACTCACATGTATAGTTTGTCACCAGGTTCATGCATTAGTTTATGTACGTGATAAGGTGTATTAATTCCTTTCCTCTCTCTTTACTCAACTTTACTCAGATACTTTATTTAGCATAGTCTTTTAATTTTGATCATCTCTTAAGTAAGTACAACTTTTTGAATGTTTCATTGTACATACTTATTTTGGATCTTGTTTCACATATGCAAACCCAAATTTGCATACTCAGACTCAACTACACAAGCTTCACTTCCAAGGTAAGTCTAGGTATGCTTCTTTTTCCTTTATACTAGAAATTTCACTTTGTTGCATTTCTATCATAAAGGGGGGCAATGTAATCACCTAAAAGTGGTATTTATATGCTTAGAGTGTTGTTTGAGTTAGCCTATTCCTATTTTAGCCCTAGATCTATCCTAGAGACTTTGCCACACTTTTCCAATCATTATACAAATCACAAACATCTATAGTCATCTCAAACATAGTGTTAGGACAACATTCCTAGATCCCAACCTAGTTTTCCTAGTAGACATTAGCACCACATTTAGGAAGCTATAGCCACATGGTGCTAGAGTCCTCAACTGAGGGCTATTGTCCTTTACCTTAACTCTCTTGAATGGATACTTTTACAAATGTGTGCCCCTCCTAAGGTTGGAATAAGTACATTTTATTTTCCACATAAGTTATATATCTCTATAAATACATGAATATTTGACCTTTTTTCACTTGATATAAATAAAATGCAAAAACCTATTCAAACAAAAGACAAGTTGAGAAAAATTAAGGTATTTGATCCCTATTCTCCCTTACACATACATACTACCATCTACAATATCCATAAGCCCATATTACAAAGATTTTAAAGCTTAAGTACACTTAAGCCATTCAAGACCACTCTCATTCTAGAATTCACATTCACTTGTACCAAGCACTATGTGGGTGAACTACATTGGGTATGATCCCTCCTCACAGTATTGGTATGTAGGAAAATATCTTCATAGTGAGATGTTGAGGATGTCCAACCTATCCTAATAATTAACACACATTTATTTCTCATACCATAAGTTTAAGGAGGATTAGGTATTGCACATTAAATCAGGGTTTCTAGGCATAACATAGGGTTCCATATTTTGTGTGCATAGGAATAGGACCCAAAAACATAGGCACATGTGATATCAAAAAATAGGAATAGTCTTGAAAAGATGAAACTATCACCAATTTAAAGACACTACAATAATATGTTGCTACTTTCCATGTGGGGTGTTACTATCAAATGCACAAACAAATCATAGGACCCTATTGATGAAACTCAAACCTATCTGAAACTTAGTTTTTAGAACCCTAATCATTTATGATAATCACTTTCTAGATGAGTCCATATTTAGGAATCTTAATTACTATTTTTTAAAATTAAAATAATGTAAAAATCCATAACAAATTAGTAATTAATTATTTCATATTATTTTATTCATTTATACATCTCATCCCTTTAATCTAACTTAGGATCTACATAGTAAAAACCTATAAGGTTAAATCAGATTTTTAAAAGTGGATGAGTGAAAATCAGTAGTCATATCTCACTTGAAACCAATTACTATTTCCTCCATCTCATATTCTTTTGCAAACAATGGTAAGTAGCAATAATAATATATTTTAAATGAAGGTGATACTACATAATGAGATTATGTGTTCTTTCATACGATGTGGCAATGAGTTGTGTAAGGAGGATACATTTTATTTCCCATAGATAATGAGCAATGCCTAAGTGGTTTAGAAGGGATGCACAATACAAAACATATGCTAGACCTAGTTTTAGGTCAATTATTGGCTTTACATGACCTACACACATTTTAAAGGTGTATGTAGCTTGCAAAGTGTAAACATCTTTTATTTGTAATTTTAATTTGTTAAGGCTAGATGAGGATGTCATTAGTGTTGATTTGATTGGAACAAGCCTCCATGTTTAATGAGTGGTTTGAATATGTATTATTTTGTAGACTTATTATCTAGTTAATTGCCAGATTCTTGAGTTTTATTAACATTAATTGTCAACCCAGGGTGTGTATGCTTTTCAAGAATGTCAGCTCTATATATGCATTATCGATTCATAGATTAACTTGCTTTACTAGTTGTATTATATTGAACTTATATTGAATTCACTAAATAATTATGACACCTGAACTATAAATGCAAAGTATATAGAAGCAAAACTCCATTGTTGAGATTGAATTCAAAATAGAGCAGAATTATAATAATATTGCATTCATAACTCATTAAAATATAACTTAGATGAGAGGCGTATTTATAGGTACAATGAAGGCATAGAGTCAAGAAATTTGGAAATGTGAAAACAAGACTTTTGCCAAATAGTTTGTGTGCTCCATATGTCAATATTAGTGGGTAAGGGTATCTTTACCCAATAATTTGACTATAATTTTTCCATGTCCATGTGCACCTTAATTACCTCATTTATGACACCTAAGTGACCTCAAAATAACACCTAAGCATGTTAAATACAAGTGTAGGAATAATCCATAATAATAAATACAAAGAAAATAATATCCTACACTAACACCCCCCCCCCCCACAAGCATAGCTTAGGTGGAAAAACAAAATTGGGTCCCAGAAACATGGCTTGATGAGGTACCCAAGTATAAAGCAAATATCACAAAGTGGAGGAAAAGGAGAAAACTCGTAGGAAAATAATCCCCCCCCCCCAAAAAAAAAAAAAAAAAAAAAGAGAGAGAGAAAAGAAGAAAAGGACTAGAAGGCCCTCCTGAAGATGATGTTGATGCAACCCATACCCCAAAAAGATCATGAAAATGAATATACTTACTCTCAGTGAAGGGTTTAGTGAAGATATAAGCTATCTACTCCATAGTCTGGAAAAATTTGAAATCAATGACCTATCCATGAATGAGCTCTTGAATGAAGTGCATATGAATCTCGATGTGTTTGGTCCATTGATATTTGAATGGATTCCTACAGATATAAATAGTGCTTTGATTATCACAAAATATGATTATGGGTCACTTGAATTGTATACTAAACTTAGTAAGAGTCCCTTGAAGCTAAATAACTTCAATAGTAGCATTGATAACCCCTCTATATTCAACCTCAGTAGATGATAAATCAATATCATTCTACTTCTTTTTAGACCAACTAATTGGTCCTAAACTAAGTGAGAAACTATGTCTTGAAGTGGACTTGTGATGTTGAATATCGCCAGCCCAGTCTAAATCTGTGTATCCAATCAAGTCAATATCAATGCCTACTCCATAGTGAATCTCAAAACTATGAGTACCCTAAATGTAGTGGAGAATCTATTTGGTTTCTTTCCAATGCAACTCATGTGATGTCTACATAAACTTAGATACCATTCCCACTGCATATTAAATATCAATTCTAGTGTGAGTCATATAGATGAGGTTGTTAACTAGATGTTGATACAAGGTAGCATCAACCAATGGAGAAGAACACTTACCCTCAAGTTTGACTCTAGAAAGAAAGGGATTTGGAGCTAGCTTAAAACCATTCATGTGAAATCATGCAACCAAATCAAGAGCATACTTAGATTTTGTAATGGTAATCCCTAAGTTAGACTGTGAAATCTCAATACCAAGGAAATAATGTAACAAACCCAAGTCAGTCATAGAGAATCTATCATGCAGAGTAGTTTTCACTATTGTAATAGAGGATGAATATCTCCTTGTGATCAATATGTCATCCATATATAGAACCAAAATCAAGAGTGAATTATCTTACCACAAGATGTAGACATTTGGATCAGCATTGCATCTAGTGAACCCAACTATGAGAAGAAATGAATCCATCTTGGCATACCAAGCTGAAGGGGGTTGTTTGAGGCCATAGATAGATTTTTGAAGTTTACACACTAAGGAATAATCTTCCATAAAATCTTTTGGTTGTTCCATATATATCTCCTCATCAAGGTCACCATGAACAAAGGCACTCTTCACATCCATCTGATGAACATCCTAATGATAAGTAATGGCAATGGAAAGAGTGAGTTCAATAGAGTTCATTTTAGTCACTGGAGCAAATGTTCAAGTATAGTCTATGCCAATAACTTTTAAAAATAATTTTTCTACCAATCATGCTTTGAATTTATCCACCGACCTATCTGCTACAAATTTTGTTTAATAGATCCACCTACATTGAACAAGTTTCCTTCCCTTAGGAAGCGATACTAGATCCAAAGTGTGGCTCATAATTAAGGAACTATACTCTTCATACATAGTTGTATCCCACTCAAGAATGCTAGATGCTTCATGAAATTATTGTGGATTAGAATCATAAGTAATGAAAACATGTGGAACACCCTGAAATTGTGAACAAGTTTATCTGACATCTAATATATTCCCAACCCAATCACCTGCACTCTGTAGAGTCCATCTAACCCAAAGAGGACCTAAACTCAAAGAATCAAGGGGAGATCTTCAACTTCAAAAATGTGACTATGAATGGAATGAGGTGAATCTCTATCACTATCCTCATCATTTTAACTAGAAGAAGAATCTTCATCAATAGATATCTGATCTGGATGATCTAAATCATCTAAACTGTCATTATATCCTAGAGAGTCCAAAGAGGAGGGAGAAGTGTCATCTATGGATTTTGATGGACCCTCTTGAAAGTGTACACTCCTCTCAATGAAAAACTCATGTGTGGTAGGATGAAGAATCATATATCCCTTAACACCTTCTACATACCCAACAAATATGCAAGTCCTACTTTGACATTCCATGGCCTTACGTTTCTTCTTAGGAATGCGGGCCATAGTTGGAGATCCAAATACTCTAAAGTGTTTAATTTCTCCAAGCTTCAAAAGGAGTGATTAATTTCAATGCTTTATGAGGAACATGATTTTGGATATAGCAAGCACAATTAATGGCTTCTACCCAATATTGTGGTGTAAGTGATTTAGATTGTATCATACAATTTGCCATTTCCTTGAAAGATCTATTCTTACATTCTACAACACCATTATGCTCAAAAATATATGGAATTTTTCATTATAGATCAATCCCTTCTAAAGTATATAACTAATCAAAGCGATGATTAACATACCATCATTATCAATGCACAAAATTCTAATGGTTTTCCTTATTATTTCTCAACAAGAGCCTTGAAATATTTAAAATGGTTAAAGAATTAAGATGTTTGTTGAATAAAATACACCCAAGTATACTTAGAGAAGTCATCTATGAAGGTAAGCATTTATCTATCCTTGTTGAATGAAGGATTTGGAAATGGTATAGAAACATCACTATATATTAGCTCCACAATTTTAGTAGCTATTCATGATTTGCCTTTGTCATATTTATCTTCAATATGTTTACCAACCCTACAACCTTCAAAAACACCATAAAAAAATGAACACGAGGCAACCCTATTACCATATCTTGTTGACTAAGTTGTTCCAAGTAGCAATAGTTTAGATGGCCAAATCATTCATGCCATAGTTTACTCACTCCATCAGAATGAGTGAGTAATGCAGTAGAAGGGTAATCAAGAGAAAAGTTTGAGAAGGTGTACAACCTTGATTGGTGATTTTCTTTCCCAATGGCCACTTTAGTATTAATATGTAGCTCCTTAATTATAATAGAATTTGGAGTAAACTCAACTTTCTTTCTTGATCCAATGTGGGTGATTTGATAAATAGATATGAGATTAGTTGACAGTGATGAAACACATAAGACATTTCCAAATGTTCCATCACTAACTTCAATAGATCCTCTCCCACAAAATTTAATAGAAGTATCATCACCTATTAGAATAGATAGCATAAAACATGGATCTAAGGATGAGAACAAGTCTCATGAAGAAGCCATGTGATGTGAGGCACCAGAATCAATCACCCATATGGATGGTTGAGATATTACTGCAACAAGGGCCTTGCCCTTACCTTTTCTCTTACTACTTTATTTTGCCTTAGAAGACTCCTATGCTGATGAGGTTGATTTGACTATATCAGGTACATTGATGTTACTTTTCTCAAGCATCTTTATTAAATGATCAATCTATTTTTTTTTATATTTTATTTCATCATGCCCAATTCTCATACAATAGGCACATGTGATCCTCTCTTTCTTCTATTTCCCACCTAAAGAGGAGGACTCATATGATAGTTCTGGCTTAGTATCTAGTTTTTACCCTTTCATTGCTCTTGATCCTTCTTGTTTTGTTTCTTCTCCTTATTTATTGAAGTCTTCAATTTGTCATGACTCAACAAAGCATGTGATTTAGAGGACTTCAATGTACCCATTTGGATGAGTTTGTCTTGCTTCCTAGTTAATTCTTTGTCAAAATCATCTAAGGATGGCATACTCCATGCAATTCCTAGGGCACATTTCAAAGCATGAAAGGTAGAGACAAAAATTGAGTAGTCAAGACCTAACTTGGAAAGAATAGAGAGGATCAATTGTTCATCTTTTTTCTCTATACCACATAATATTAATTACAATGTAAGTAATTTAAGTTTGATGAAAAAATCTTTTATAGTGTCAAAATTTCTTGGACTCAAACTAATGAGCTTATTCTCTAGCTCATGACCCCTCATTACATATTGCTTCCCAAATAGTTGTTCCAAAGTGTTCCAAATCCCATGTGGTGATTTAGAAGATTCAATGTGAAAATTAAGTCAGGAGAAATAGACAAACATAAGAGATCATATGCTTCATCACACCTATTATACCAATTAATTTTATCTACACTAAGTTCTAGTTCAATTTCTATATTTATGATTATCCTATGTAAACCTCTACTTCTTAGAAAAATTTTCACTTCAGATTTTTAGTCATGATAATTGAATGGAGTGAGAAGTGGAACTAAATTGTGATCCATGATATAGTGCAAGCATAAACTGAATGAGAAATAGAGAAGGTAAGGCACTCAACAACCCCCCCTAAAACTATCAAAATGAATCCCCCTAATTAAAAAGGTTTGGCACTTTATGTTTTAGTGCATATATAATCAACACTTTAGTGCAATACAATGGGCACTAATTTTTTTACACAATAAATCCCATCAAATCTTAAGATATCATATAAGGCCAAAGAGAACCATAAACATGAGTATAGAGTTGATTTTTGAGGCTTCAACTCATGTACCAAGGATAGATGAGGCATACACTGCAAATAAGATACTACACAGTAGATCTACACTCAAATATAATGAATTATAGGTGCAAATCCACACAATAAACCACAAAGATATAGCCAATGTTGTCAAATTACTTGATTTGGTGTAGTATTCACCATCACATAATACACATAGCAACAAGGTGAATATTTGATGTTTTTGAATGCACAATATAGTTTAGTATTTACTATCATGTAATACACATAGCAACAAAGTGGTTGGCATAGAAATGAGTGAAATATTTGTATCAAAGGCACAAATAACAATGCATGCTCATAAACAATCGATGTCAGACTCAACTAAAAATGCATCCACAAATGAGTAATCTATGTAATGATTACATAATTGACAATATAATATCACAAAAAATAGATGTCAGGTTCAACAAAAAAAACATCCATGAGGAGAACAAGAGTGTTAAATTATGAGTTAAGCAAAGGAGAATAAATTTTGTTTTGATTATGAGGGGGTTTGACCGCCTGCCAAAACTAGACCTCACCCTTCATCTTTGTCAAATAAAGTGTTGAAAAACAATGATAAATAACTCCTTAAAATATTATTTCTCAAAAAAATATTATTTTTATAAAAAAATAATTAAAAAAACTCTTTAAATTTTCTCCATCATCAAAATATAATTTTTTATTTTTATTTTTTCTGAATTGTATCATAGTCAGTAAAACTATGATAAATTTTGTAATTATAAATGAAATTATAAATTTAAAAATGATATGGAAAGAGGAAGCCAAGGTACATAAAACCCTGAAACATTTCTGAGTGATTATCTATCATTTTTTCACAGTTGACAAAATAACAATCATTTTTAATCAAAAATAGATTTACAAAAACAATAACATGTAAATCTTGCCTCCTTATCAAAAAATGATTTAATATTTTGTCCAACTAGTTTGAACCCTCTTTTTAGATCTACAAAATTTTACTTATATATCTAATAAAATTGAAATAATTGTAAATATTGATGAATTTTACCAATTAGAGAAGAAAGGACTGTAGATGATACACACAGATCTATATGTTTCTTCTTTACAATCTCAGTTAGAATACAAACTCAAAAAACTACTCAAGATTTTAATAATAATAAGAAAATGATTTTTGTTACCAAAAAAGAGCTCTGATACCTTGATAGAATTTTCCAACATCCAAGTGATAGAATTGAATACACAAACTACAAATGCAAAGCAAATAGAAGAACTCCATTGTTGACACTGAAATCAAAATAGAGCAGAATTATAATAATATTACATTCATAACTCATTAAACAATAGCTTGTATTAGAGGCATACTTATAGGTACAATGGAGGCATGGAGCCAATACATTTGGCAATGTGAACACAAGACTTTTGCCAAATAGTTTGTGTGCTCCATATGTCAATATTGGTGGGTAAGGGTATCTTTACCAACCAATTTGACTTAAATTTTCCCGTGTGCATGTGCACCTTAATTACTTCATTTATGACACCTAAGTGACCTCAAAATAACACAAGCAAGCTAAATACAGGTGTAATAATAATCTATAATAATAAATACAAAGAAAATAATATCCTACACTAACAAATTATACTATGAAATTATTATAATAGAAATACAAAAATACTTCACACTTATGAATCACACATGCATCACACTTTATATAGTTAAACTAATAATGAGATCAACTTACAACACATTTAAACTAAAGAGGATTAGGATCTTCAATGCAACTCCTTCTGAGGGGGACCTTCCTTATTCATAACTGAATTCCAATCCTTCTCTGAGAGACTTGCAAAAGCTTCTTACAAAATCAACCTTCTCATTACTCAGATCTATAGCAATTAAATATGTTTTATATAAGATTACAATATTCAGAATGTAATAACTTCTATAATTCTAATACTTTGTTATCATCTATCCAACTCTTAATCTAATTTAGGTTTTGCCATTAAATATAAAAGGTAGTTTGTTAATTTTTAACCAAAAACACTAAACTAGGGAAAGTACAAATATTTTAGGAACTACTCCAATGAAATTTAGGTGGTTAGTAACTAAATTTACTTATTTTAGGCCTGACTAGGTTAAGGACAATGTATACTATTTTTTTTTATTTTGTAACTTTTTGTTTCCTTTCCATTGTCTTTGTCTTTCTCATCTTTGGAAACACATCTAATATTCTTTGCATGTAGGGAGTCCATACAATAGCTGTGGAATATCTTCTTCAATAATTCACTTGATTCCTAAGACAGTTGGATGTACCCTTAAGATCTAATCACAACAATAGTTTTGTTCTATGTAGTGGTTGTGGGCTACTTGTAGGTGATATCATATAGTTACTAAATACAACCTACAAGTGGAAACTAGTAGTAGCTATAGGTAACCTATAGGTGTTATGGGAAACTTTTAGGTGGAAGCCAATATTTGCTATGGAAAACCTATAGGTGGAAGCCAATAGTTGTTGTGAGTAGTCTATAAGTGCAAGCCAATAGTTACTGCAGGTAGCCTGTAAGTGTTGTGCCCAAACAAGATTCTTGCAGCCTTATGTTGCCCTTCAAATATTTGTTAAATAAAGTGACACAAGTATAATATAATCAAATAAAAAGCATCATTAATTTATAACATAACATATATATATATATATATATTCATTCATTCATTTGCATAAGTCATGGATGGTTATGGGGATTTACATAGATAATGTATGGATGAAGATTATAAAATAAAGTAATTGGTGGCCTCATCATACCCCCCTACTTAACCTCTTGCTCAACCTTGAGCAAGCCTTGGCTATATTTTGAAACCATAGAATTTTATAAAATCTAGAGGCTTAGTGCAGCCCATCCCTTCAAAGATATACAACCCTTTAGCATCATCAATGTCCTTCCATCTTTTCTTCTCTACCTCTTTGTTAGCTGGGATCTTTCCCTCTTAGATAGGAATTTGGAACCAAAACATAGGAGGTTGAAACATCAATCCCAACCATTTTATCCTTTTCCTCCTGACAAGCTCAATATACATGTATACCCTGTGTATGGCCTCCTTAAATTTTTGAGGGGAATAAGATTCATTTTTTTCAAAGCATCAGAGAGTTATACTCATCTGTGAGAACAAAAAACAAAAATTTGTTTTCCATCTCCTTCCATAATACTCAAGTAGTGATTTTGAACCTCTACTTGTTTCCTTTTGACCTATGCTTATGGAGTATCTAAGTTCATGAAGGAGATCCATTCATCTATTACATCTTTTAGATCATTCGATTCACCCCTAATCATTAGGGTAGATTATTTTTCTTTTCCTTGATACTCCTCCACCTATTTCTTTCTTCCTATTTCATTAAGGACATATGAAGTAAATGCATTTAGTTAGACATCCCCAAAGTATATATTTGGTTTCTAATTTGTATCATGGGATACAACATACTGGTGTATGTAAAATTCACTCAATTATGCTTGGAGATTAGGGTCACCATATCTATAAACTTCAAATAAATATTTAGGGTTACAAACCATGTAAGAATAATCATTATAGATCCTGTCATATTTGAATTTAAGCCATATTTATTCTAATTAGACAACATACACCCTAAAAGGTGATCTGCACTCCATTAACAATTCAGTGGCTTCATGTATTTTAGTAATATTTTCTTTCAAATAATTGATCCCAATTTCAGCCATTCCCAATTTTGATTTTAAGGCATCTTATTGCTCTCTTATTTTAACATATACCTTAAATATTTATACCAACTCCTTATGGTAAGTTTCATCATCACAAAATTTTTATTTAAGAAAATTTAGGAGGTCATCAGTTTCTACTGGTGCGGTAGCTGAAAGATCCATATCAATTACTTCTTCTATTGTATGTGTTTGTGTAGTGGGAAATGGAGGAAAAAATTTATTGTAGAAAGGTACCAAATCTAGAACATTATCTTTTACATGTACCTCTGAGGGTACACTAATGTTATCCATGGGCAAGGTAGATGAAGTTGTTGTAGTTTCCTCCAAGGAAGTTATTGTAGGTCCTTCCAATAACCGTTCTCTTTCCATAGATGGTTCTATGAATTTTTCTACCCCCAGAAATGTTTCCAGGCCTCTCTTACCTTTCAAATATATTATCTTGTTCCTCAACCTATATATTCTTTTCATAGCTTGTTCTAAGGTTTAGAACTCTTGATCATGAGGAACCACTTGTTGTTTCCTACTTCTTCTTCCACAGTCTTTTCTTCAATCATTTTTTCTTCTTTTATATGTTGATCTATCAATCTCAGCTCTTCTTCTGTGTACCCAATATTTTTGAGGAGATCCATGTCTTCCTAACTAAATCTGGGTGGCTTAGGTGACTTACTTATTCTTCCTTAGTAGATTCCTCTTCAATAAACCATTCTACAATCTTGAACCCATCAAAGGTCTTTCAAATCTTGGGCTCTTTCTTTTCCTTTTCATCCTCATTAATGTATATGGGTAAGGAGACTAGAGTTGTCTTCTTTTTATTAATTATTAGAGATATCCAAGGAAGAGGTCTCCTTCTTGATACAGAGGATTTCTTTTCTGTTTTTAAAAAGGGGTGGTTGTTGGACCCTATTCTTCCTGTGTAGCAGTCGATGGAAGAACTTCCTCTTCCCTTAAAGGAGATAGTTAGAATAGTGGGAGAAGGAATATTTTTCCCAGTTTATGTGGGTGGATTTTCCTCCTCTATGTTAGAAGAAGGTATGACTAGTTTCCTTCTCTTTCTTCTTCCTCTAGCAATTTTAGATGAACCTTCAATGGCTATAGGTTTTCCAGTAACACTAGTGCCTACAGTCCATTTTTGTGGTCTATTGGGCCTACTCTTTAGAATATTCCTCATTATTTACCTCTTCTTTTTGAGGTTCATCATTCCCTAGGGTTATAAATTATTCCCAACTAATGTTAGGTCTAATAGTGTTTATTCCATGTTTAGTTAGCAACCATATCAGTAAATGATGAGATATGGCTTTCTCAACCCCCTTTTGGTACTCTTTGGACATCCATTTTAGAATGTTTCATAGGTGATTTGGAAAATTAATGGTCCTATCATGCCTTAAGTGATTCAAAAATATAAGATGGAGAGTATAAATTATAGAGTACCTTTCTTCACAAGTCATATATCAGATGACGTATGAGGCTACCTCCTTCCAAGATATAGTAAGGCTAAGTCTCTCCACACCACCTTTATTCAGTACTAGTCTTTCATCTCCCTAACATAATTGTTGTCTGACTTCTTGGTCATTAGGTTTGTCTTGCCATTTTTCTCCTATACTTGGCAACCCAGTTGCCTAGCTTACCAGTTCTTCAATGAATATAAATGTAATGCCATATATAGTAACTTGCTCTCCTGTAAAGGACCCTACAAATTCCTTAGCAAGGGGTTTTGAGAAATGCTACAATTTTTCAAAATAATTGGTCCATCCAACTCTATTGAATACAACCCAGCTGGTTGGGTCTCGTTGAAGTTGTCTATGATCAATGGGTTCCTGTCTCACAATTGACCCTCCCATTTTGGCTAGTTTAACTTTTTAATGACCCTTTTAACTGATAATTGTCAACCCACTGAATTTGGCTTCTAGAGTTCTATCTGTATCAAAGAAAGGTTTTTTCAATAATGGTGGTTTTTGGTTGCAGGTAATGTCATGCTTTAGCTTTGTTTAAATGGATTAAACTTGCAAGTGAAAATAATAAAAGTGATTTTTTTCCTTATTAATTATATGGTGTCATCATGGCATTCAATCCACACGTATAAACTATCCTAGAGTGCATGGGATTGATTGATCATAACATTCTCCCCCTCCCACATGAGATGTCACTTGTCCCCAAGTGACATGGAATGAGTAGGTTAGAAAGAGAGAGGATGGGGTCATGATGAGGGTATGAGTGTGAGTGGAGACAAGACTTAATGAATGAATTGTTAATGATTAAATATGCTTTTTAATATAATACAAACTATATTAAGAATAAAAAATTATTTTCTATGAACAAAATATATGGCATACCTTTTTAATGGTTTACCTAGGGTTATGCAGAGGATTTGCATATGAGTGCTTGCATTCGAGTGGTTTCCAGAATGCAATGATTTATTGATAGTTATAACTTGACTAAAGTGGGCTCTTTGAGTAATCATGAGATCACAAGATGTTAGCCTTCCATGATGTCTTGAGTAACTTGCATGTAATCATGATAGCCTACATGGAATTGGAGTAGGGGTTTTATAGTTGGATGACAGATTAGTGTCTTCCTACAATAAGGTGGTCACTATAAATCTTTGTGTCATTTGAGTCAGGTGTTATATGAACATCGAAGAGGGTATCTAAGGGTGTTTTTGTTGTGTGATATTCCTCTACATGAGCCTATTGATGATTTGTTTCTATGCTATGATACTTCCTAGGGATTATGTGCCTAGTGAATTTTTTCTTTAGCAACCAACAGGGTTTTTAACTTGGACTTATGTTCCCAAAAATCTTAGATCTCACTATGTGATAGAGTGAAATCATCTCTATAAAATGATTAAAAGGTGAAAGTGGTTCATATGTGTCCATGTAGCCATAAATTTTGGTCTGCAACACTCCAAATGGAGATTGAAAGTGTATGCCTTTATTGTGGCTCTTACCTTGTTATTCAAGGGTATCCCTAAGCAATATTTTGAATTTTTTTCTCTAATCCTCCTTCACTCCTCTAGCTTGTCTGGTGTCTTATAAGAATTGCTTAAAATCATATAGCTAAGGCCATAACTTAGAGTTTGTGAAGAACTAACCTGCATGCACTTAGAGAGATGTTAGGATGTACCTAAAAAAATCATAGGTGGTTCCCGTAGTAATTATAAAGTTGTGCCCAGCTATGGGAAAGGTGCCCACAACAACTATAGAAGAGCCTGTAGTAATTGAAGGAATACATTCATTGAAAAAGGTGCCTATAAAAATGGTGAGGGAGGTGCCTGTAAAAACTACATAATAACCTTTGGAAATTGGAGAAAAATCAATGTTTTACTCAGAATGATTGTTTATTTACCATTTTGATTTTCAATCCTAAATAACCAGTAAGCTAGTTTTCTATTTAGGCCCATTTTTCAATTATGGATAGACAATAGGCTAGTTTTATACCTAAAAACTACCAACAATTCCAAAAAAGGGTTTTCATTGTTTTTTTTACTTTAACTATTGTCTACAATAGAATGTTGATTTTGGGTCCTTTCCAAGTTAGTTGTAAGGGTGACTGGTCAATGACCAAGTGAAGGTCTCAGTCTTCATGTCAGAGAAGGGCTAGGATATCCTCCTCTCCTTCTTCATCAGTGCATTATTTGGTTCTCACTTTATCTGGTGAGACATCATGTTGATCTAGTACATCATTTTATCCATTTTGTAGTTGCATGTGTATGTGTTTGGTAAACTCCTCCTGAGTGAGTGGCTTTTTGTACAACTTTAGTTTGTGGCCATTGACTAGTAGACATAATCTTACCGAATCAATGGTTTGGAGTTGCACTTCTCCATTATCATAAACATGTTCAATCTCAAATGGACCAAGCCATCTAGTTTAGATTTTGCCCTTGTGATCCTTGTATTTTGAATAAAAAATAAGGGCCCAATCTCTGACATTAAATTATATGGTCTTAAGTACTTGGCATGCCATCTAATCCACTAATGATATATAATTTTTGTCTTCTATAATGCCTACTATCTATATTCATCTAAGGCATTTAGTTGCATAAGCTTTTCTTTCTATGCTTTAGATATATCCATCCCAAGTTCTAGTATTGTTTGTAAGGTCTTGTGCTCAAATTCAATTGGCAAGATAGGTTTCTTCCCATAAACCAAATCATATGGGGTGAAGCCTATAGTGGTCTTCCATGTAATTTTGTAAGCCCAAAAAAATTTAGGAAATATAGCCTTCCAATCTTTATGGGACATACTAACAGTCTTGGTCAAAATATTTTCTAACTCCTTGTTGGTGACTTCCACCTATCCATTGGACTGTAGATGATATGGATTTGATTTCTTATGCCTAAAATCATATTATTAGACTAAAGCATTAATTAAACTAGTAGTGAATAGGGGTCCTTGATCAGTTACCATTTCTTGTGGCACACGATATCTTATGAATATTTCTTCATAGAGGAAAGCTACTACCTCCTCATCCCTAGCATTTGTAAGAGCCTTTACTTCCACCCATTTAGTGACATAGTCAGTACATAAAAATATGTACTCTTTGTTATTGGATTTTGGATCAAAATATCCTACAAAGTCTAGGCCCCATTTTTAAAATGGTTTAAGCACTATTTGAGGCTATAAAGGCATATCATCTGAACATGTGGGTCTCCCCATATGCTGACATCTATCACAATGAGCAGTATACCTTATTGTATCTTTATAGAGTGAGGGCCAATAATATCTTGTATTCAATATTTTTACTATTGTATGCTTGGATGAAAATTTCCCTCCACATAGTTCATCATGGTAGGCTTTGAGGATATTTGGAACTTCATCTACTCTAAGACATCTTCTAATGATGGAGTCAGGCCCAGTATAGAAAAGGAATCTAGAGAGCCATGAATACCTACAACTTTTTTGAATCAAATCTCTTTTTTGTTTAGGGAGGAAGTGCTATGGAAGTGACCCTATTACAAGGAAGTTAACAATATCAACATACCAAGGTGTGGTAATGGTGAGGGAGAATAGGTGCTCATCTAGAAATGAGTCATCCACTATGGTATCTTTTTGAGGGGATTATAGTCATGATAAAAAGTTATCCATGGCATTGTCCTTACCAAGCTTATCTACAATAGTCAGGTCAAATTATTGTAATAAGATCAACCATCTTATCACTCTACCTAGGATAGTTGGTATGATCATAAGGTACCTAATGGTTGCATGGTTTATATGAACAAAGACTTGATACCCTGTTATGTAGTGATGAAACTTGTTGATAACATAGACTACTATCAAGAACTCTTTTTTAATGACCGTGTAATTTAATTTTGTTACCCATAGGTTCTTGTTTAAAAAATATATAGCATAATTGATTGATTCTTATTTTTGGCCTAGCACAACTCCTTGGGTAGTATCTAAAGCATTTGTGTGAATATGAAAGGGAAAATTCTAATTAGGACCATGCAGAATAGGGGTGGTGGTCAATAATTCCTTCAATTGTTTGAAGGTTGTATCACAAACAAGAGTCCATATGAATTTAGCATATTTAGTTAGGAGAGTGAACAATGGTGCTACTACTTTGTTAAAATTGTTGATAAATATTTTGTAGTAACCAAGATGTCCTAAAAGAATCTTGACATCTTTTTGTTTCTAAAGAACAGACAATTTTTTTATTATGTTGATTTTTGTAGGGTCAACATTAATTCCCTTAGTAGATACATGGTGGCCTAATACAATGCCTTCTATCATAAACATGTAGCATTCCTTATGACTTAAGGATAAATGGTGCTCTTAATAGCATTGCAGAACTTTCTCCAAATTCTTTAGGCACTCATCAAATTTTTCTCCATAAACAATGAAGTCATCCATATAGATTTCTACACATTCATTGGCCATATCTTCAAAGATACTCAGGACAACCCTCTAGAATGTTACAAGAGAATTACACAACCCAAAAGGTAATAAAACATAAGAATAAGTACCCTAGGGACAAGTGAAGGTGGTATTCTCTTGATCCTCAAGAGCAATTTGAATATGATTGTAACCACTAAAGCCATCTAGAAAGGTTAAATATTTATTTCTTGCTAGTGTGTCCAACACCTGATTAATGAAGGGTAGAAGAAATTGACCTTTTTTGTTGATATATTAAGCTCCCTATAATCTATGCATACACATCATTCTCCATTTTTATTTGGTACAATTACCAATGGTGAAACCCATTCATTGTCTGAGATGGGATATATAAATCCAATGGTCAGGAGTTTCTATAATTCCATTTTGACTAGTTTTCTAAGAGCTAGATTCATCTTATGTTATGGCTATCTAATTGGTTGGAACTCTTCTTTGATATAGCTATAATGTGTGAATGTTTCAAGGATAATTCCTTGCATATCCTCATAATCTTGTACAAAATCATGTTGGTTTACATGCAACATGTTAACTAGGTATTTTTCTTCATTTGACTCCAACTTGTTACTAATAATCAATGTTTTCCTTGGAGAGATTTTAATTTGTTTTGAGAGTGATTTCATCATTTATATATTACTAATAGATTTGGTTTGGCTGCAACTATGAGGCAAAAATTGGTGGAATATTTTTTTTACAAATACATCAAAATTATCCTCTTCCTAGAGATTGGAAAATTGGCACTCAACAAATTGCAGTTGGTTTTGATCTATAGAATGAGTTTGGTGATTATTCTAGAGAACATTGGAGAGAAATGTATTTTTCTCTGGATCAGTCAAGGTGCATGCATGGTCTATGGTGAATACATGAATCATGAGAGGTTGGTTTGCCTCACCTTCTTCATCCCATAATGTATGCTCTGGGGCTAAGGTTGGTTGTGCTAGAGGATATAGGACCAAATTCTTAGTGTGGTTTCCATTGGATATCAACATGTTACTTGATTTGTAGCTAATGAAGGCATCAACTATAGCAAGCCAAGGTCATCCTAAAATAAGAGGGTATCCACCCAAATTAAACTTTAGCTATAACGTAATGAAATTTGTAGGATACGCTTATGAATCTATAGAAATGACAAGATCTTTAATGATTCCTTCTAGTCTGACTATAGACCTATCATTCATTTACAATAGTGTAGATGTGGGACAAATATTATTCAACTATAGTTTATTCATGGTTTCAATTGTCATTAAATCTATTATAGCCCCTAGGTCTATCAATATATTGGACAACTACTAGTTATAGATCTAGACTATTACTACTAGACATCCTAGATCTAAAAATTTCTATGGTAGGGTGTTTCCCAGCATAAGGTATGTTAGCTATACAATCACATGCACTGTATTGGGATCCTTCTTCTTCCTTTTAGGTTTACTTAGACATAAATTTTTAAGAACTTTGGAATATATGGGCACATTCTTTATGTCTTGGAAGAGAGGAATTTTAACATAGAGATTCTTGAGTTGTTCTATGAAATCAAATTTAGGCTCAATTGCATGACGATGAAGGCTAAAACGTTCTAAAAATGGTGAGGTTATTTCATTAACATATTTATTTACGAGTTTAGAGAGTTCTTGTGGTGGTGAAGGTGGGTTAGCATGATCTTCTAGAGTTTCTTAATCTGACTCTATTATTATGGGTGGAGCTAGAGGTGGTATAACTTTCTCTGAATAAAGGTTAACTTCATTGATGTTCATCATATATACTAGGTACTAGATAGGTTTAGTACTGAATGTTTGTTAAACCAGCTTATTTGCAGGGTTCTGCACAGGTTGGGCAGGGAGATGATGAGGCTTGGGTACAACTTGTGTATTAGGCATAAGAACAATAGGTTGTTGTTGTTTTTGTTATGGAGAGAATCCTCCCTAATGGTTTTCCTAGGGCTGATTAGGTCTTTAAGGCTATTACCATTGGTTTATGAAGGGTGGGCCTTGGGGTAGTTTCCAAGCTTATATCTAAGGTGGGAATACATTTTTTGGAGGTTGCTAGGAGGTATTAGGGTAGCTTATCTGAGGTGGATACCAACTAAAATTAAGAGGTGGGACATTCATCCATGGACTAGTCCAATTGGGAGTAGTATTTGCAAATTATGAATTAAAATAGGTAGAATTTACAAAAAGTGGATTTTGTCCCATACCTAGATAAGATGATCATTAAACCTATAGATTTATTTGTGCAACATAGAAAACCTAGTCACCATCTCCTCCTACAACATGTAGCTCTACTATTTTTAGTTCTTTAGCTGTGATGTTAGCTACTTTAGCCCAAACCTCGTGACACCTACAATCTATTTTCTTATTCTTACAATCTAGATAATATATGGTCAAAGTTTGATCCAAGGCTATTTACTTTTGCCTTAAGTGTAGGATATCCATTTAGGTATCTAAGTGACTAATGATATCATGTTTCATATCTTGTAACAAGTTACTAACTTTAAATTTTGATAGGCCACTTGCAGCTGCTAGTGGAAGATTGTTGCCCCTGACTTTGTTTATGGCAGACCTAGAATAATTATTGCTCAACTCCTTGATGTTTTCAAATGGTAGATGGGAGATATCTCCCCCACTCATTAGGTCCAAGGCTTCTAGACAATCTTCTCTAACTCCTTTTAGGAAGATGAGTTTTAGAGGCTCTTCTCTTAGTGCACTTTGCTTGAAATTTTATATGCTAAACATGAACCATTCAACATAGTCTTCCAAAGATTCATCCCCTTCTTGAGTCATCCTAAAGATGTCATTTATTATATAATTTATTCCTCATCCATATTCTTGATACTTAGTTATAAATTTCTTTTTCGTGTCCTTCCAATTGTGGACTAAATTACTATCAAGTCCCATGAACTAGCAAAGTGCTGAGTCTTTGAGGGTGACATGAAAAAGTTTCAATTTTTGTGCATCCTACCTATAATCATAGCTTCTATAGAGGATATAAAATTCGAATAAAAATGTGTTTGGGTCTTTTAATAAAGTACCTCTAAAATTGGGCAAGGTTGAGGGTGGAATATTTTTCATTTGTGTTATGCCCGTTGCATCTGGAATAGGAAATTCAAAAGTAACTATGTCTAGAGTCCTGTTGTCATCCACAAAGTCTCCTCCGTTCATGATGGATTTTATTTTGATATGGATACCAAAAGGCACTCAGGATAACATCTTCAAATTTTGTATCAATCGCTTTGTCAGTATGATAGTAAATGTTTATCTCTTGATCTGTAGTCTTTTTACCAAATAAGAAATCTAAGAATTTTCTTGGCTTTTTTTAATTTGTTCAAGAAATCCTTGATGGAATGTTGTTATGAGGTTTCTTCATGGAGTTTTTGGTTCATAAATTTCTTCTCCCTTATTTCTTTTTACCAACTCAGTGAATGTTTCATCTACTTTTGTTTCCTTTTTCAAAGCCAATAGTAATTCTTCTACAAGCTGCCTCCTTAGTTTGTAGTGTTTCCTTCTTCAAAAGCCCTCGAGTGTATGGTATATTTTCAATAGGATTCTTAGTTGCTACAGCTATTTGTGGTTATTTCTTGGTAGAAACTTTTGGCTTGTTTGGAAAAAATCCTCCTCCATAATCTCTTTCTCTCTGCATAAACATTGTGCCATTCCTTCAGCTGTTCTATCTCTCCCTGCATAGGGTTAGTGTGTTCTAAGGGGTTGTTCATAATAAGCGAAAAAGTAAAATACAAAAAAATAAAGGAGTGTGGAAATAAAAATGATTGGAATTGAAATTTTGCTTATATAAATTTGTAATTTTATCTACTGAAAGTGGGAAAATTACTCTATAAAGTAGGAAAATTACCTTAGAAAGTAGAAAAATTACCCTAGAAAGCAGGAAATGAAAATAAGAAAATTAAAAGTACACTTTACAGAAAGTAAATCACCCTTACAGAAAAGTAAATTTATAAGAAAGCCATTAACTAAGTAAATCAAAATATTGCAAAGAGGAATTCAAGGTTGTGTACCATCAACATCCAGAAACTTAGACATCTGGTATAAGACATTGTAGTGCCCTCACTCAACTTGCTTGACTAGGTAGGACGGTGCATCAAAATATAATGCACCATCAACATCTAGGAACTTAGAAATCTAGTATAAGACATCGTAGTGTCCTCACTCGACTTGTCTGATTGGGTAGGAAAATGCATTAATCAATTTTGAAAGCAATAATTGATTCTAGAAAGCAATAATTGATATCCTCCTCGATAACAATGCCAAAATGTTGTGCAGACTTATTACCTAATTAATTGCCAAAATTTTGAGTTTGATTAACATTAATTATCAACTCTAGGTGCGTATGCTTTTTGAGGATGATAGCACTATATATGCATTTTTTATTCATAGATTAACTTTCTTTACTAGTTGCAATACAATGAACTTATGTTGAATTCACTAGATAGTTATAGTATGAAAATATTATAACAAAAATGCTTCACACTTATGAATCACACATGCATCACACTTTATATAATCAAACTAATAATGAAATAAAATTACAACACACTTAAACTAAAGAGGGTCAAATATTCACTGCAACTCCTTTTGAAGGGGGCCTTCCTTGTTTAAAACTGAGTTCCAATCCTTCTTTGAGAGACTTGTAAAATCTTCTTAAAAAATCAACTTTTTCATTACTCAGATATGTAGTGATTAAATGTTGCTACATAAGATTACAATATTCAAAATGTAATAGCTTATGTATTTCTACTACTATGTTATCATCTATCTAACTCTTAATTTAATCTAGGTTCTGCCATTAAATATAGAAGAAAGTTTATTAGCTTTTAACCAAAAACACGAAACTAGGGAAAGTAAAAATACTTTAGGAAATACCCCAATCAACCTTCAAGTGGTTAGTAACTAAAGTTACTTGTTTTAGGCCTGACTGGGTTAAGGACAATGTATACTATTTTGTTGTTATACTACTTTTTCTCTCCTTTCCATTGTCCTTATCTTTTTCATCTTTGGCAGCACATCCAAGATTATTTGCATGTGGGGAGTCTTTACAATAGCTGTGGAAGATCCTCTTCAATCATCCACTAAATTTCTAATATAGCTAGATATGCCCTTAAGATCTTATCATGACAATAGTTATGTTCTACGTAGTGGCTGTAGGCTACCTATAAGTGAAAGCCTATAGTTGTTGCAGACAAACTATAGGTGGAAACCATCAGTGGCTATGGGCAACCTATAGGTGTTATAGGCAACCTATAGGTGGAAGCCAACAGTTACTGTGGGCAACCTGTAGGTGGAAGCCAATAGTTGTTGTGGGTATCCTGTAAGTGGAATCCAATAGTTGCTGCGGGAAGCCTATAAGTGTTGTGCCTAAACAAGATTCATGAAGCCTTATTGTACTCTTCAAATGTTTGTTAAATAAGGTGACACAACTATAATCTAATCAAATAAAAATCATCATTAATTTATAACATAATATATATATTAATGCACACATAAAATCATAAATTCATTTATTCATTTGCATGAGTCATGGATGGTTATGGGGATTTACATAGAAAAGGTATGATGAAGCTTATAAAATAAATAAATTGGTGGCCTCATCATGTATTATAATGTTGTTTATGTGTAGATAAGACATTGAGGTACCAAAGTCTACCTTATAGCTTATGTTTATCCATGATATGAATATATTAACATCAAGATCAAAAACATTAGGGTTAAAACATACATAAACACCAAAATAAGACTCCTAGAAGAAATGGCAAAGTGACAAAGAACATGCAAGTGATGAAATATTTCAACTTGTGTTGGGTGATGATGGTGAGGGGAATTAACAAGGTATTTAAGGTGATCTTGTACATTAAGGGGCCTATATAACAATATAATATTATATAATATAATAATGCAATATAAAATTAACATCGATAAACACAATTCCTTTTGTAAGATAAGATTTTTTCTCTAAAATGACATGGATAACACTTATCCCATTTTATTTACACCTACACATGCAACTATGTTAAATTTTAAATTTTGACATCAATGTAAATGCAATGCAAAATGATACATGTTAGTTATATTAGAACAAGGTGATGACATATTTAATTAGCTATTTTTTATTGTTAAGGGTGGATGAGGACATCATGAGAGTCAATTTGATTGTGACAAGGCTCCATGTCTCATGTAAAACTTGAATGACCGATGTAATGTCATTGATCTTGAGACAATATCTTGAGGTCCTATAATCTATCTAATAAATTTCATTCATCCATGATGTCAATATATTGACACCTAAAACAATTATATTATGCTTAACAATATACAGAAACACCATACTCAAACCCTTGAATTGATGAACCCTTGGAAGATATGCATGCAAAGGGGTTGTAGCTTGCAGGGTGGAAACATATTTGATTTGAAATTTTCTATTGTTGAAGGTGGATGAGGATGTCATGATATCTAATTTAATTGAAATAAGACTCCACATATGATATGTAGTTTTAATCAATGATTCAATATCGCTAATGTGGGGATAAGACATTGAGGTCTAAGAGATTATCTTGTTTCTTCCATTCATCCATGTTGCCAATATATTGAAACATGAAAAAAAATACATGCCTTTCTATGGAAATTAAAAACACAAGATGGCTTCCAAAATCATGATTGAACAAATAAATAGTGATACATCTACTCTTATATTATGTTATCTATATGTTACATTAACTATGTTAGAAATAATAAATAACATATAATATTTTAAATAAATTTTTGATATATGTTACATTAGCTATGTTAAACTAACCCCTTAGTGTAATTCTTATTTTAAGGCATGTGGAATGTAAGAGGTTTTTCAAATGCATGTTACATTAGGCATATTAAAATTTCAAGAAGTATATTAAGCTTAATCACTCAAACAATCATATAACATAATATATTTTAATGCATATTGTAATATATAACATATTGAAATATATATTAGAATATAGTATCATATAATATATAATATAATATAATATAAAAAATACACACACGCACACACACACACATTTAAATATATGATATATTATAATATAATATATTAAAAGATATATGAAAACATATATAATTCGAATTACAATTACAAGAAAATATAACTATAATATATTAACATAAAATATAATATAATTATAAAAAAATAGAATTATAATATATTAAAATATCATATTAACATATAATTTTATAATATATTAAAATATATTCCCTATTAATGGGTGTAGTGTATTTGGTAAAAAGACTCATAAGAAGGTTGATTCAATTTGGATTCCTCCTCCCCCGAGGTTTTTCAAGCGCAATTTTGATGGGGCTACATGAGGTAATCATGGCGCCTCTATTACAAGGTGTATCATCAAAGATTATGCAGGCTCCCTAGTTTAAGCTCCTTCATTCGAATTGGTTGATGAGAATAATAATGAATCCAAGGCTCAATCCCTTACTTGTGGGTAGAGGTAGTCGAACAATGTGGCATTGAGAATGTCATCTTTGAAGTGATTTCCATGATTTCGATCTAGGCCTTGCAAAATAGGAGGGCATGTGCCTGGCACATTGGGAACATCCTTGATCATGCATGGGACATGTTGAATTTTTTTTCAACTTTAGAGGATTCACACTGTTATAGAGAGGCTATTTTAGTTACAAATTTATTAGACAACCAAGGTATTTCACCGGTGGAGGAGATACTCATTGACAATTCATGGGAGGCATGGTTGAATGCCCCCTAAGCTTTCACATTAAACCTTGATATTTTATTTATATTGAATTGATTGATTGGGGTTTGCGTAGAGGTTGAGATGTAATCATTTTAAGACATGCCCTTCCCTATTTCTTGATTGGTTGCATGCACTAGGGGTTTGGGTTGGTAGATGTTTTAATGAGCTACGATCACTTGGCTAGTTGGTTTACACTTCACATTTTTGATGTTGGTGTCTTTTGGTGGAGTTATGCCTGGTTCACAAATGGAACACCTCATGCAGTTGGCCATCAATGAGCCTTTAACCACAGTTGGTGTGGATAAAAGGGACATGGCATTGAAGGGAAATGTGAGTGAGGCCAAAATCAAAAAATTCTTCATTATCCAATCAAAGCAAACTCTGAATGCAATCAAGGAAATTATTGGAATGGAGTTCATTGAGACCCCTTTCCATGTCAAGTTAAACTCAAACATTGCCTCCCTTTTCATTACCAATTTCCTATTGGCTACAAATGATAAAGATTTGGCCATGGAGGAGGTGGAAAGATTGATCAAGTTACGCTTTGAGGTTGGTTGGATTGGGGCCATTGATGATTTTCCTACCAAGATCTAGACCTCCCTCCCTCTCTCAGGTGTGAAAATTTTTGGGTTAATTCATCTCTTAGTTTTTCATGAGCTTAAGGATTGCTTTTTCACAACTATGTATTTTATGGAGAATTTGTACGCTCTCCTTAGTTCCACTATGTTAGTTGAAAGGGCAGTGGCTTGTCTAGATGTAGTTTCCCTTCGAGCTCTGCTCCCCTCTCTTTCTCATTTTGAGTCTGCGATGTTTGTCTCGGGTCTTTGTTTTGGTTCATTTTCTGAAAAGGGCATATGGGAGTGGTCAATTAATGCCACCACCTATAACGTCCTCCTAGATTGGTTCTAAGGATGATGCCCCTTCTGGGCAGGCTGCTTCAGTTGCTATGCATGCAACGTTTGGATTCCTTTCTAAGGTCCCCAGATTTGGGAGGTGTTTGGCTGGTTGAGGAGGTGGATTATCCTAATGATTGGGTTATGGATGAAGTAAGTGATATGGGCTCAATGGATGTTACCCAATTGCCAATTTGGGTTCTGGGGTAGAATTCTAAGCTTGCCCCCTAAGCTATCTTCTTTCTCTCTTGTGTTTTGTATTTCTTGGTTTATCGTGAATGAGTGTTTTGGTCACTAGCCCTGCTAGATTATTTATGTTATCTTAGGATTTTTCGTGTACTCCTTAGAGCTATTTGTTCTCCTCTTGGTATATCTAGGATAATTTACTCAGGGTTTGGTAACATTGTTGCCTTGTGGATTTTCATCTTAATAAAATAAATGATGTTTTGGATCGATCCTTATTGTGGGTGAGGGGCCCTTAAACCCTCATTTATCAATTAAAAATATATTAACATAAAATATATTAAAATAAAATATATGATAATATATTAAGATAAACTTACTAGTAGTACCTAATGTATGATCGTATAATCATAAATGCAAGTAAAGTTAACAATCGTCTCATCGTTACCAAAACATCAAATCACATAAACGAGAACCTCACAACTCATCACTGATTGGATGACGCGATTTGACAACATGTCAGTGTTGGTGGACCCCACATCTGGATGTAAGTCTGAAAGCGACCCAAATTAAATGAATTTCACTACGTGAACCACCCACTTCAAAACAAATCAATTCATGACTGGGAAAGGATGTAGGAGGTTCAAGTAAACGATCAAAAGGATTGGATGATAGATCATCCCAGAGATTTCCATTTTAAATTATATATTCTCAACCTTCCACCCATGGTATTGCCATTTCTGCTATCGATTTCTGTGGGAATAGTCTTTGTAAAATGTTAAAGGAAGCTTTCAATAAACGGAATCCTAAAATTCAATGTTCTCCCCCCTCGTGGAGTTTGAGGTGGACGTTTTTATAGCTGATATGACGTTTTTATAGCTGAACATCATGGTACCTAAATTCATTAAGATTGGTCTGCAATTTAATTTTAATTGTACCCTTAGTTGGCAATGATATGCCAATAAAAATACTATTAATAGTTGCCCCGAGAGATGTAAGTTGATCTCCAAGTTATGCACGATTTTGCCTTTGATAAGCGGGAGGGATTTTGTAAAATGAAAGTATAAATCATTAGTTATATTTCATTTAGAATTCATAGATTATCATATAATTATTTATATGATATAATATTTAATATTATTATAATATATTATATTTTTAATTATTATATATAAATATATATAATTATTAAATATAGACGTAGATTTTATTATTGATTGAATCATATATTAAATTTGAAACTCTATTACAATTAAATCAATTCTTAGTATAAAAAAATATAAAATATATAACATTATTTGATAAAATATTATTAATTTTTTTTGAAATGGCCTTTTCTGCTTTTCTTCTTGCCCATGTGCTTTGTTTATAGGGTTCATCTACTGTCACTGGTGTGTTGCATGCGTTTGTTGCTATTGAGATTGTTGCAGGGTTTTTTGTTGTTTTTGGCACGTTGTTTGGTGCGTTGTCCATGTCAAGGGGTTTTGCTACTATTGGGGCATCATCTGGGGGATTGCAAGGTACCCCTATTGTTGGGACGCTACCTGTTGCTGGGGCGGCAATTGTTGGTGTGCCCCTATGTCTAGTGTTGTTGTTGGTACACCACCTGTGTCTACCACGGCTGTGGTGCATCTACTATTGTGATTTTAGGGGATGAAGTGTTAAAAAATGAGGAGTATTTTTCTCAAAAGGTTTGATATGCAAATTTGATGGATTCTGGCCACAGCTCCAGGATCTAAAGACTTGGATCTTTGAGCAGTGGCGTCCCCTTACAGAGGGGAAAATAGAAATTTACCCATGTGCTAAAGGATTCTTTGTAGTTGTATTTGATTCAATCTCTGATCGAAATGCTATTTTTGATGGTTGGTCTTGGTTTTGGGGACAACATGCACTGCTACTAAAGCCTTGGGTTTCTACCTTTAACCCGCTCACTTAATCTTTCAATTGGCTACTAGTTTGGATTTGCCTACCAAATCTACCTCTTCATTTTTGGCATCAATTTTACTATAAAGGCATTGGCAACTCGGTGGACCACTTTATCATGGTGGATCAAGCCATGAATTTCTTCTCTCACACCACATGTGCTCATATTTTAGTGGAATTGGATTTGTCAATGCCTCTCCCAGCCGAGGTTGTTTTACAAATTATTGATCGCTCTTGGTGTCAACCCTTAGATTACAAAGGTATTCCATTTCGTTGTTAGAGGTGCTTTAATACAGGTCATTTGTCATCTGAATGCCCTCACTTGAAGGTTTCTCAGTCTTCATCTTGGTGGAAGGATGCTCTACAAGAACAGCTTACAGTAGATATTGATGATGATGATTCTGGGTCAGAAGCTTTTGATCCTCCTCCTGATGATTAGAAGGCTTCCCTTCCCCCATTGCATGGCTCTTCTACTAGTGGGACTGTTGTAGGGACCTCCTCTGTTACTGTTGTTGTTTTGATAATGTTGTTGGGACCTCCCCTATGCTATTGTTGTTGGGACTGCTAATAGGATCTCCCTTGCTGTTACTATTGTAGTGTCATCAGATTTGCATGGTTCTTTTATCACTAGAACTGTAACAGGGACACCCTCTACTATTGTTATTGCTGTTGGGACTTCTACTAATCCATACATTAATTTATCTCGATATAGATACTAAATCCATATATATAAATAATAAACTAATGTAATTTAAAGAATATTAACAATTATCATGAACATTTTGTCATTAGAAGATTGAAGGTATTGAATATTTTATTCTAATATTTAATAGTTAAGAACCTAAACGCACTTTATACAATACTAAAGCATGATATCAAAATTAATTAATGATAATCACATTGTTGTAATTAAATGAATTTAATAAAAACTTATAAATATTGATATTGTTTCCCATTAAATTATTTTTTCTAGGGAAGAAACCATCTAAGTGGCTTGTCCTTCAAATTTTGTATGGGTTTTGTTGTTCCCCAAAAATATCACTCATTTTTGGGACAAAATTTGAACTATTTTGGTCCTACAGACCAAAATTGTCTCTTCCCTTTTCAAAATTTGTCCTAGGCATTCAAATTCCTCATTTTTCAAGCTTCTCAGAAATCTATGGACTCTGCAGGCTTAAATCTATGGACTCTACAGGCTTAAATCTACGGACTCAGCAAGAAGAGAAAATCTACAGACTCTGCAGGCCAAGTTCAATGGGCTTTACAGGTTGATTTCTACAGACTTGATTTCTACAAACTCTGCAGGCAGGTTCATTTCTATAGGTTCAAAGGCTTCTGCAAGCAGGTTCAACCAAAAGAATCAGTTTCTAACACTTGGTCTTTTTCAGGATTGGTTCAGTGCCTTGGTTCAATAAAAAATGTCTATTGGCAAGCATTCAAGCAAAAGAGGCTTGAACCATTAAACCGTTGAACCACTTTGGTTCAAAGGTTCAACGAGTTCAAGGTCCAATTGGTTCAACACTTTTGGTTCAACAACAGGTTCAATCAAAGGAATGGTTCAATGGCTTGGTTCAACCAAGTGGTTCAACGCTTTGTTTCACTCGAGAGGTTCGTCTGCTTTGTTTCAATGTTTTGGTTCATCCTTTAGTTCAATCAAATGATTCATCAATCAGTTCAAGGCTTTGTTTGAGCTGTTGAACCAAAGCTTGGTTCAATGGTTGGTTCAACATATTTTGGTTCAAAGGCAGGTTCAAACATATGGTTCAAAGGCTTCGTTTGAACCGTTGAACCAAAACTTGGTTCAACAGTTGGTTCAAACAAATGGTTCAACAACTTAATTCATCCACTTGGTTCAAAGGCTTGGTTCATTCAATTGAACCATCGGCTTGAACCATTTTGGTTTAAAGCTTGGTTCATCGGCTTGGTTCAACGTTTGGTTCAACCAAGTGGTTCATTGCCATGGTTCAACGGAGCAGTTCACTGTGACAGTTCAAAGGAGTGGTTCAAATGTAAAAGTTCAAGAGAGCTTCCCGAAGGACAAGTGCCCTTCGAAGGGCACTTGGTCGACAAAAATACCCTTTGAAAGGGTCATTTTCAAAGAAGGCCACAAAGGTAAATTCTTTCGGATTTTTGTTTAAGGCATTTGAAAAATTCTAAGGCATAATTCTTTCAAACTTTTGTCTGAAGGAATTCCTTGAGACAAAAAGTCTGAAAGAATTCAAGAAGCGACTGTGGGAAGAAAACCCGAAGGAAATTCTCAAAGGCAAATGGAACAAAATGGAAATTTTGTGGACTTTTTGTCTGTGAGAAAATACCCATGGAGAAAGCCTAAGAGATAGTCCGCTAAGGAAAAGGCCACGTGAGACTTCTAAGGCGAAGGCCACCGAAGGACCCTGAAGGGCAGGTACCCTTGCGGGGGACTCTCGGCTACCAAATTGTAGGACACATCCCTAAAGCTGAAAGGTCATCTTTCCCTCGGGAAGACGTGAAACAAGAAAATTCGAAGAAGGACCAAGGGGTGATGCGCCTGAAGACGTCAAATTCAAGACAACGAACTAGCTGTTGAAAATGTGGTGATGAGCGTACGAACGTCAATTTCAAAGCTCATAAAATAGTCGTTGATCCTTGTAATCTACAGACCCGAATGCATTCACAAGCTTTAAGGCTAAGACCAACAAAAAGTGAGGAAGGAACAGAACAACAAATTGAATCCAAGACCCGATTCAATTAACCAGAAAAGAAGGAACGATGAAGGTAAGATCATATTGCCATGTGGACATTGAAAGTTGTAAACTTTCAATAGCGTGACTTGTTTCTTTGCATTGATAAAATCAAATGGGTAAATGCTCCTAAGTTCCAACTTGTCTTCTTAACAGATTTCAATGCAACATGATGTGTTATTGTTCCCGAGCCCTTCTTGAAGAGGCTATAGAAGGGACTCTCTTCTATTGTAAATGTATCTCTTTTTGACAATCAGAACGAAACTCTGCCCAAATTGAAAGGCATTTCTAAGACTTTGAGCTCAGTTTGTTGATCATATTTTGTTATTGGAATAAGAAAGCACGTGATTTTTCAGACTTTGTGCTGTGATATCTCTGTTGTTAAGGAAACTATTCTTATGTCTTTTTCCTTAATATATCTTCTGTTCCTTTAATTTAACAAGCAAAATTAGTGATAGTAGTCAAGAAGGTGTCCTGAAGAGTCAACTATGGAGAGACTTTGTGCCCCCATAATTGCCTTTAGTGTGTTTTCTTTTCATTTCTGTGTAAAGGACCTTGGGATGACTTTGTGCCCTCATTGTCCTTCGTATCTTACCCTTGAGCAATTCAGGTGGAGACTTTGTGCTGCATCTCGATTTGTTGGTTATTACATCTTTTGCTACATTTTGCTGTGACTACCAGGAGTATTCTTGTGGTTTACTGAGTAGTACTTCTAAAAGAAGAGGAGTGTTTTCTGTCATTTCCCTTGAGTTTTTCCTTTGATCCGCACACATCATCTCTGAAGAAAGAGATGGATGGTTTGTCCTAACCTTGAGTATTATTTTCTATATATATATATATATATATATATATATAGCATACCTATAGGGAACCTCCCCTTAATGAGAGGAGAGATCAGTCTCCTTCTGATGTGGTAAACCTACACATTTGGATGACTAATCTTCCTACCTTGGCTGATCATACCTATTTTGTTTATCAGTACGCTAATCGACAAAATATTCAACCAACAATTTTTGGCGACTCCGCTGGGGATTTAAAATCCATTATCCATTTATAATCTATCCATTCACCTCCACACTAACTGAGAAAGAATGCACAGTTTAAAGCCTCAAGCTTTAACTGAAGCAAGGTCAATTCTTTTCCATTTTTGTTTCACAATCTAGCAGATTCAAGGTATGCACGAAGCCAAAGGGCTAAATGGATTATTGAGCTTGTATTCGAGTTGGTATAGCAAAGTGATTTTGATCTGTTTCCTTCACCATCTCATCTTCAATGAACCAAGAGCTTTCCTCCTATTAAAGTCGGATCTCCATTGCTAGATGAAGTATCTACTTCTGTTGTTGATAAAGCTTTGCCAATAATTACCCCTCTGAGATTTGTTATCCCTCCTTTTCATAATCCTATAATGGCAGTTCAAGGCCCTTGGGGTATTGTTTTTGGTCCTCTCAATCTTACTCCACCTCTACATGAGCTTCCACACAGTTCAAGGAAGAATTTCCCCAAATTCTATGGTGATGGGAAAGTTCATCCTGATGAACACATTGCGGCCTTCAGCATAGCTTGTGGAGTAATTAGAGTAGAATTTGAAGATGTAGCAGTCGAGCTTTTTGTGGAGACACTACAAGGTGCTACTGTAGATTGGTTTTATCATCTACAGGCTCGGTCAGTAACCGATTGGAATACTCTCAAAGATAAGTTTGAAGCTAGATATAAACTTGCAGAAGATGCACATGCACTTCTGGTTCAACTCACTCAGATGAAGAAAGAGCCTCATGAGCCTATGAGGGATTTCATAGCCAAATTTGACAAATTGAGGAACAAAATTCTTGTAATAGCTTGACCTATAGCTGAGAATCTCAAATGGTTATTCATTAATTCTTAGTTACCTGAAGTAAGTTTTCTTTTCAAACATGCTGATCAAATAGATCTTGCTACAGCTCAACTTTTGGCCACTGAGGTAGAAGATGATCTCATCTTAGCAGGGAAGATAAGAAGAGATCCAAACAAAAATAGATCTTCATCATCTTTTGAATATGCATCTACAGGCACCACTGATCCAATGGTGAAAAAGTTGGCAAATGAAGTGCTAGCCTTGAAAAAGCAAATGGCACAAGGAATGTCTTCTACTTCTTCATACAGAGTTATGCCAAGAAGGATATTCCCAAATTAGTCATATCAAGGCAATGCTGCTAGGAATCAAGGGCAACAAAATCGCCTTCTTCCCCCACAAGGGAAATTTGTCCTCGAAGCTCCTCCAACCAACTCAGTAATTGGATATTTGGAAACAGAACATGCTTTCTCTTTCCAACCTGAGTTTGAGCAAGAAAATGATGCTAATCTCTTCACGGAGGATCAAGAAGAATCAGTTAGCGACTCCCACATTGGTTTCCTGAATTATCAGGATGAACCTAGAAGCAAAGGAGAAGCTATTGATGGATCATATGTAGTGTTTACCAGGTCCAAGAACCAATCAATCTAGCAAGCTGATAAAGGGAAGACAGAGGAGCAACCTCAACCAACAATTACAATTGTTAAGCATGGAACCACTTTGCCTTTTCAGTCAAAGGATCCGGTGATCACCCAAAATGTAAGTACATCAATTTCACCTTCACCTTCTACTCCCATTTTGTAAACCAGCCCTCCTCCCATCCCTCCTAAAACCCAATAAGTTGAAATGCCTTCCTATTTACTTACTCCAATTCAGCCATTTGACATAATTGATCATGTCAAAAAGACCAAAATACAAATGTCTAAATTTGAATATCTGCAATCCAATCCTGATCAATTGGATAAGTTGGTCCAATGTGTCAAGAACCAGACCGTCCCTGCAAGACAAGAGGTTAAGAAAATAATTCCTGATTCCGTAAATAACATGCCCATTCCAAATAATCTTGTCTTTACTCCTCCAGCTGCCCCTGGGAAAATAGAACCTTTCTATGTTTCCCTATTAATAAATGGTTATCAGCTCAACAATTGCATCATTGATTTTAGGGCATTTGACAATGTCATGCCTACTAAAGTAGCTGAGTCTCTGGGTCTCACATTGAACAAAACATTTGGGAGATGTTTCTCCATGGAGAACAAGCAAGTACCATTGCAAGGGCAAATCAATGATGCCCAATTTGCATTTGTAGCTTTTCCAGACAAGAGAATCAGGATGACTGTCTTGGTGGATGATGTCCCAGCATCCTGTGGCATTTTGCTTGGATGAAATTTTTGCAAGGACGTGGGAGGAGAACTAAGCATGAACCTATCTGAAGCAAGGATCCCTGTCCAAGGTGTAATTAAGAGATTACTCCCTGAAAAAGAGGCAAAATACATGGTCACCCAAACATCATCTCCTGCAGCACAAATTCTATTTGAGTCTTCAGGCAGGGGTAATTATTTCTTTACCACAGAGGATGTTCATGTTTCTACAGATGAAAGTCCTGTAGCTGACAATCCAGGGATTGATCCAAACAAGACTTTAGGAGAATTGGTAGAGCACAGTACAAGTAAGGAAGGATCTTCCATCTCTAATGAAGAAAATTTTGATAGGAGATCAGCTTTTGATGATGCTTCGATCCTGAAATCCAATGGCATCAATTTTTCCACCAATGATGGAGTTGGGACTATGTTGATATCTCCTCAAGGAGATATTCTTCCTTCATGCAAATTTCAAGTCAGCAACACCAACAACACAGTGGGATGCGAATCTCTATTGCTTGGATTGAATATTGCTCAAGATAAAGAAATCAAACTCCTTCACATCAAAGGAGATGCTAAGCTGATAATTTGTCAGGAGTTTGATATGGACAATCCAATCATGTGCTAGACTGGACCAATAGAACAACAAGTTATGATGGTGGACCATGCTAATGCAAACCAAAATCAGGCAAAGGAACCCTTTGCAGGGAGAGCAAGAAGTTATAGCTTTCAAATTGAAGACCACATCCTATCATAGAGCAAAAAGAAGAAAAGACCAAGAGGAAGACGCAAAAAATTGGTTTCTTGGTGGAGAGCTCCATTCGCCCATCACCGTTTCTAGGGGTAAAATGTTTTCCTGCTAGTTTACCAAGATGGCACACTATTTTCACTGTCTCTCAAGAAGTAGCATCTGAAACACTTCAACTCTTGAAGTATCAGATCATTACATCTATATATATATGTATATTTGTACTGTTTTTAATTCTCTTTTGTTTTATTTGTTTTATTTTTTGATGCCTTTTATTTTTGGGTAGCATGAATCCATATCCCAATGGTACACATGAAGACACTGGAGATTCTGGATTCTACTCCTTTCAATTCTTTTTGCAATTGACAGAAGTTCCCCAACTAGAGCCAGCTTTTTGTCCCCCAAAAATATCACTCATTTTTGGGACAACATTTGAACTATTTTGGTCCTACAGACCAAAATTGTCTCTTCCCTTTTCAAAATTTGTCCTGGGCATTCAAATTCCTCATTTTTCAAGCTTCTCAGAAATCTACGGACTCTGTAGGCTTAAATCTATGGACTGTGCAGGAAGAGAAAATCTACGGACTCAGCAGAAAGAGAAAATCTATGAACTCTGCAGGCCAAGTTCAATGGGATTTACAAGTTGATTTCTACAGACTTGATTTCTATAGACTCTACAGGCAAGTTCATTTTTACAGGTTTAAAGGCTTCTGTAGGCAAGTTCAACCAAAAGAATTAGTTTCTAACACTTGGTCATTTTCAAGATTGGTTCAGTGCCTTGGTTCAATCAAAAATGTCTATCGGCAAGCATTCAAGCAAAAGAGACTTGAACCATTAAACCGTTGAACCACTTTGGTTCAAAGGTTCAACGAGTTCAAGGTTCAATCGGTTCAACGATGGGTTCAATCAAAGGAATGGTTCAATGGCTTGGTTCAACCAAGCGGTTCAATGCTTTGTTTCACTCGGGTGTTTCCTCTACTTTGTTTCAACATTTTGGTTCATCCTTTGGTTCAATCAAATGGTTCGTCAATCAGTTCAAGGATTTGTTTGAACCGTTGAACCAAAGCTTGGTTCAATGTCTTTTGGTTCAAAGGTGGGTTTAAACACATGGTTCAAAGGCTTCGTTTGAACCGTTGAACCAAAACTTGGTTCAACGGTTGGTTCAAACAAATGGTTCAATGACTTAGTTCATCCGCTTGGTTCAAAGGCTTGGTTCATTCAATTGAACCATCGGCTTGAACCATTGACTCGAACCATTTTGGTTCAAAGCTTGTTTCATCAGCTTGGTTCAACGTTTGGTTGAACCAAGCGGTTCATTATCGTGGTTCAATGGAGCAGTTCACTGTGATGGTTCAAAGGAGTGGTTCAAATGTAAAAGTTCAAGAGAGCTTCCTGAAGGACAAGTGTCCTTGTGGAGGGAACTTGGTTGACAAAAATACCCTTCGAAAGGGTCATTTTCAAAGAAGGCCGCAAAGGTAAATTCTTTCAAATTTTTTTTAAGGCATTTGAAAAAGTCTAAGGCATAATTCTTTCAGACTTTTGTCCGAAGGCATTCCTTCAGACAAAAAGTCTGAAAGAATTCAAGAAGCAACTGTGGGAAGAAAACCTGAAGGAAATTCTCAAAGGCAAATGGAACAAAATGGAAATTCTACAGACTTTTTGTCCACAGGAAATTTTTGTGGACTTTTTGTCCACTGGAAAATACCCGCAGAGAAAGCCCAAGAGACAGTCTACTAAGGAAAAGGCCGCAAGAGACTTCTAATGCGAAGTCCGCTGAAGGACACCAAAAGGTAGGTACCCTTACAGGGGACTCTCAGCTGCCAAATTGTAGGACACATCCCTAAAGCTGAAAGGTCATCTTCCCTTCAGGAAGACGTGAAACAAGAAAAGCCGAAAAAGGACCGAGGGGTGACACGCCTGAAGACGTCAAATTCAAGACAACGAACAAGCCGTTGAAAACGTGGTGACGGGTGCGTGAACGTCAATTTCAAAGCTCATAAAATAGTCGTTGATCCTTGTAATCTATAGACCTAAATGCATTCATAGGCTTTAAGGCCAAGACCAGCAAAAAGTGAGGAAGGAATAGAACATCAAATTGAATCCAGGACTCGATTCAATTAACCAAAAAAGAAGGAATGATGAAGGTAAGATCAGATTGCTAGGTGGACATTGAAAGTTGCAAACTTTCGATAGCGTGACTTATTTCTCTACATTGATAAAATCAAATGGGTAAATGCTCCTAAGTTCCAACCTATCTTCTTAACAGATTTCAATGCAACATGATGTGTTACTGTTCTCGAGTCCTTCTTGAAGAGGCTATATAAGGGACTCTCTTCTATTGTAAATGTATCTCTTTTTGACAATCAGAACGAAACTCTGCCCAAATTGAAAGACATTTTTGAGACTTTGAGCTTAGTTTGTTGATCATGTTTTGTTATTGGAATAAGAAAGCAAGTGATTTTCAGACTTTGTGCTGTGATATCTTTGTTGTTGAAGAAATTGTTCTTATGTCTTTTTCCTTAATATATCTTCTGTTCCTTTAATTCAACAAGCAAAATTAGTGATAGCAGTCAAGAAGGTGTCCTGAAGAGTCAATTGTGGAAAGATTTTGTGCCCCTATAATTTCCTTTAGTGTGTTTTATTTTCATTTCTGTGTAAAGGACCTTGGGACGACTTTGTGCCCTCATTGTCCTTCGTATCTTACTCTTGAGCAATTCAGGTGGAGACTTTGTGCTGCATCTCGATTTGCTGGTTATTACATCTTTTGTTACATTTTGCTGTGACTACCAGGAATATTCTTATGGTTTGTTGAGTAGTACTTTTGAAAGAAGAGGAGTGCTTTCTATCATTTCCCTTGAGTTTTTCCTTTGATCCGCACACATCATCTCTGAAGAAAGAGAGATGGATGGTCTATCCTACCCTTGAGTATTATTTTCTGTTTATATATATATATAACATACCTATAGGGAACCTCCCCTTGATGAGAGGAGAGATCAGTCTTCTTATGATGTGGTAAACCTACACATTTGGAGGACAAATATTCCTACTTTGGCTGACCAGACCTATTTTGTTTATCAGTACGCTGATCGATAAAATATTCAACCAACTGTTTTTATGAATGATTAATTTTTTAATTAATTTAAAATTAAAGTTTCAATTTTTATATTTGAGATAAAAACTCTAAAGATTTTATTGTTATATTGAATTTTCATGTAATGAAGAATATAATTCTTCATGGATATTGAATATTATATTAAATTTATTTATAAATTTGTATTCATAATAAAATTTACAATACAAATATTTGCGTAATATATAGATTTTACCATATCATATTTATCGTATCATATTTATAAATTATCATAATTTATTTTTACCATTTTATTATTATAATTATTTATAAATATATTATCATGATTATTTATTTATCTATCATGATGTGGTATTTTTTTATGATAATTTATTTCTACAATTTCATTGTTATAATTATTTATAAATATGATGTGATAAAATCTATAAATTAATTAGGATTATATATATATATATATAAATATATATATATATATATATAATTTGTATATCATTTATTTATTTATTAATGATAATATGGTAATATTTTTTATCATAATTTATTTTTATAATTTAATTGTTATGGTTATTTAAAAGTATGATGTAAAATCTATATATTACATAAAAATTATAATTATCTATATATTATCTTTTTATTATCATGATGTGGTGTTATTTTTTGTCATAATTTATTTTTAAAATTTCAATCTTAAGATTATTTATAAATATGACGTGATAAAATGTATATGTTACCTATAAATTAATTATGATTATTTATATATTTTTTATAATAATTTATTTTTAAAATTTCATTATTATGATTATTTATAAATATATTAAAGTAAATTATATATATTATTTATAAATTAATTACAACTATCTATTATTTTTTATTTGATAGGGTAAAAATGTTTTTGAAATCGAAGCTATGAACTAGGTGAGTGAGGGTTTTGACAACTGGACTCACATCCAGGTAGTACAAAGAGGGTGGAGGATCCCTCTAACTACCAAGTGTAGCATCAAATTTGGATTCCTCCAACCAAAAATAAGAGAAGTAGAGGTACCCACAACCTTGGTGAGACTAGAGATCATGAGGGTTTTAAGAATTTTCACAACCAAAAGTTTTAAAGATCCCATAACCTGTGAGTACAACAAAGAGGGTTTGAAGGCTCCCTC
>JARHVA010000644.1:4727500-4750000 GCA_037957365.1 Torreya grandis | reverse complement strand
CGAATTCATCACGTTTATTGAGTGAGCAGCAGCTATTATGATAATACTTCTACACATATGATGGGTGGTTAAATATTATTCATTACTCTCCTCTCTCTCATTTCTCTTATATTCAAACTCTTTCCAATTATGACATAATGTATTAAATTCAACCGCCTAGCCTCGGTATTGCCATATCTGCTATCGTTTTTTTCTCGTAACAAGTCTTTTGGAGATTTTTAGAACCTTTCTTTAAACAAAACCTAAATTTCAATATTGGGTTCCACACATTTGAGAGGAATGTAAATAAAAAGAGAAGAAAAAAAAATATATATTATTACAATCAAAGTGTAAGAATTTTTTAATCGTTTAAATGGATGCCTAAGAAATAAGTTTATTTTAAAAAAATAAAAAAAATTAGAGTGAAAATATTCTCCCTTTAAATTATTACAATTTTAAAATATTACATTTTTTCTTAATAGTTTTTTTAACTAAAATATATTTATTTATTTATTTAAATAATATTTGAGAATGATAGTTAAATTTAAAATTGATTATATTACATTTTATTAACATCCACATTATTGTTATAAATTTGATTTTATAATTTAAAAATACTTTTATAATAATTTAAAAAACATGTATTAATGGAAATGTTGTGGGAAGTTTCATCAAGATGGATTGTAAGGACTTTTCACCTTTTTTTGTATTTGTGTGAAGGGGGACCTCAGCAAAGGTCTCCTAGATAAATTCTAGTTGATACATGACAATTTTAGTTGGATCCAAATCATATATTATGAAAACATGGTTTTTAGATGTCGGTTTTGCGATCAAATTGGGTATCTCTAGGGAACATGCACCCAAGTGAATAAACCTTGAAAAAACTTGACCAACCCCTTAAATCCAAAGGTTGGCAACCATATGAACCTTCATTTTCAGAGGATGCAGAAGTGGAAGCCTTAATCAATATGGATACATCTGAGACCAAGTTAAATTATAAAGATGGAACAATGAAGAATGATGGATTAGAGACTAGTGTACAAACGCCTATGGAAGACCCCTCTCACAATGAGGCATCTGCAAATATGGTTACAGGTGAGGAATCAAATGATCTCATGAATCTAAATATTACGAGTTTGATAAGGATCAAGCCTCGTTTGATCCTCTATTATAGATGATTATTGCTAGTCCTCATCTAGAGGTCTGGATAAAGGTCATAAAGAAAAAAGGCAAAAGGGGGATGTTTTGTCATTAGGAAAGGGTATCCCAAAAATGCTTAGGGGGATATGATGTGATGTTTTTTTATTTTTTATTTAATTATGGTGTGTTCGGAGTCAGAACTTCTCCTTCGACATGGAGTCTAGATCATGTATACCAACTGACCACCTTCCTATGTAACCTTATGTTCTTTTACTATTTTTTGATAAAGTTCTACTGAAGCATTTGAATAGTAAAAAACATTTTGATAAGGACCTTTTACACGGGTCTTAAATTTGATTGCAGTATAATTATATTTATGTTTTTTCCTTATAAAATACATTCATTCCTTTTAGTAGACTATCACATGCAAAATGAAATGACAAACAAAACATCAACAAATTTCAATATATATATATATATATATATATATATATATATATTTCATTTTTTTGACCATAAACTATACTCAAAAACTTTGAATAATCACACACACACACACACACACACACACACACACACACACACACACACACACACACACACACACACACACACACAATGTTTCTTTTTTATACCATAAACTATACTGGAGATTGAAGGTTAATGTGGAGTAAAATAATTGTCAACGATTCATTAACAAGAATGAAACAGGTAATAAAGAAAGTAGTCTAAGAACTTAGTAGGGATGATTCAGGACAGGAAGCCAAACATCTTTACAAAGGAAATTGAATGGAATTTTAACATTCAACTAACATCCAAATCCCTGACGTAATTCTCAATTCCCTTATGAGGATCAATATCCACACAAAATTTGCATTTATAAATCTAAGGCATTCCTCTTGGAAAAGCAATCCATAAAGACATGTTAAAGCTACCCATTGTAATCATACCCTAATGTAATAACCCAACTAGGTTTTTACTAGAATAGAGATTTTTGTTTTAATTAATTAAACATATTCATCTAACAGATTTCACAATGAGAAATCTAACTAAGTGATCTTTAACTAGATGTATTATTTTCAGTTAATCCCACAAGGTTTATAGCTAATCCATTTAGCTAATAATCACTAGTATAATCATATTACAAAACATGAACAATGTTGACCAAACAATAAAAAATACATAAATATTTCACTAAAGTAATAATATAATTTCAACCACGATTGATACAACATTATAGTCATTATCGTAGATGTACATATGAATAAATAGTACAGTTTCAACAATAATGTCTCAATAATAATAATAATAATAATAATAATAATAATAATAATAATAATAATAATAATAATAATAATAATAATAATAATAATACAAAGCTCCATGGAGTATGAGTATCAATGAAAACAAATATCTATCTATAATCTCAAGTGTAGTCTCTAATGTCGTACTATTACAGGGAGGGGAAGTATCATCCAAGTGCCTTTTCACACCAACTAAGGACTATTGATCCCCCACATTATCTCCCAATAAGAGAATGGCTCTCCCTTTATGGATGGATAAATAATGACGATACAGGAATCCAGATTAACTAAGTAGAATCCGTGTGTTGTAAGATAACTAATACATGATGTATACCATAAAGAAATATACTCTAACATGATATTGTACAAACATGTAAACTATATCAAAAACATGAAATGACCTTGTTTTACTATAAACATTACTTTGATCAAAGTATTCAAATAGTTAATAATCTCTAAGGTCAATCAATTTAATACACACCACTCAATTGAATTGTACATCATCTTACATTGATGACACTAATTAAGCTAATAGAATCTACCACAATGATTATTTAGTGTCATAAATGCAAGATTTGGTTATTTATATAATAGTATAAAAATTAAATAGATTCAATCAGAATATTTCCTATTAGTAGATATAAAATATGCTACATACAAAAATATCAAATACATATATTTAGTTCATCAAATGTAATGCATTGAATCTAAAAATCCTATAATTTATTACCAAATAATAAACAAAATCATGTATAGTCCTCAATAGAAACATATCATCCTGGTAAGAATCATATCTGGACTACAAGATACCCAATATCAATATGTAACTCAAATGTTATTTCATTCACATAACATAACATTAATCACAACTTATTTATTTGTTCATATTTCAAAAATATAATAATAAACCAGTCATATAACAACTTAATGTGATCTATATTTAAACAATTTAAATACCTTATTTTAATTATTCAACTAAATGTTAAATACATAACAAAGCACCCATATTACCTTTCTATGTAAACACTGGTCTCATATATTGAATAAGGTATATGCATATCTATATTGAATAGAGTTTTAGATTTACTATATGATCGATAAATCACATGTATATTTCATACATCTATACATACATTGAAAACACATAGTTTTATGGTTAATAACCTATTTAATAGATAGTCTAAGTATGCATATGACATACTATCCATATTCTTTTGGAGTGTCATCTATTCTAACAATACACATTCAACGATAATGTTTCACCAAAATATTAATAGTTCCTAAATTAGTGTTTCAATTAAATATGCATAGAATTGAAAGATTTATATAATAAAATATATATACAATTATCAATTCAAGCACATCCAACAAAGCTTTACCAATATTATTGATTTAAAAGACATAATAAATAATTGATAAATCTATTCGATGCCTTTAAATTACTCATTCACAAAATAATCTAAGTTTATTTATAAGTAAATAACATATATTTTATTATATTGATGGATAAAAGATGAAAGCAACTAAATAACTTATCCTTAGCAATTCTTAGTTAACATCAAAATTAATATAGCCGTAGATATTATATGTAGTTCACACATCAATGAAATATTGTTTTAATAATCTGCCTAAGAATCAATTATATATATATATATATATATATATATATATATATATATATATATATATATATATATAATCAGAATACATAGTTATATATAAACATAAACTCAATGAAATACAATTATTTCCCTCCTATGTAAATATATCCTACACAACCATATGTTTGACTCAGTTGACTATTTTAATATTTATATATGCAGATAATATATCTACATAAAATTTGTATACAATAGAGTTGTCCTCAACATAACTCAAGAAATCATAACCAAATGCCACAATCATCTCAAATTGATTTCTCATGTGTGTGTGTGTGTGTGTGTGTGTGTGTGTGTACATATACATCTATATACACTAGTATGCATATATATTTTAGTGTATTAAAATCATACAAGGTACATATACATACCCCTGTATATGTATATACATTTATCATCTAGATATATGCATAAATGAAATAACCCAATTTCATTTTATTTTCCAAATGATTTATACACACAATCGAATCCCTACCCAGGTTTGTATGATTGAAATCCAAAATGAAATACATAAAAAACCATTTTCTGCTATGTTAATGAAGGCTTCAAACTATATTGCTAAACCTGGTTTAAATTTCCCAATATTTTTGTCATACCCTAAATAGTTCTAGATTTAATCCTATGTATAAATATTTAAATATCCAAATTGATTTGACATAATTACTAATTCCAATACTCTACTGAGTCTAGTGAATATACTCATAATTTAGAGAAAAGTTATACCTTGAAGGATATTCCTAGGGTTTTCCAAAATTTGACTCAGGTATTATAAACACAAATTTTTTTTCTTGAGGTATTGTAAATAGCAAGGTAGAAACACAAAATCTCAAGCCATTTGGCTAGGGTTTTCTGGGTTGCATGTAGGATTTTGTGGATGGCCAAGCTATCCATGGGGCCCTACATTAACCTGCTTTTTACAATTTTGATTTAACTAAAAATATATAAACCATTAAATTCATTACCATAAATTTATCCAACTATCAAATAGGAATTGTAATACATCACCAACATATGAAAGATATTTATATTCTAAATAAATTGAATTTTCTTTCTTTCTTAGATTGAAGTCCTTTCTTCCACTTCTACCTTCTATGCCATTGTATGTTAAGCCCTCACAGGCCTCCTTCACCTTTCTTATATTCTCCTCCATGCCATTACTTACAACACAAATTTCTCCTAATTCCTCAACAGAGTAATGACTAAAATTTTGCATGTTGAGAATAACTAAACATAACAAATAGCCCGCCACCATTTTCTCATGCAGAAAACCTCCAAATTGCATAATGATTTTGTTAAATTATTAATAACACAAGCCAAAGATAGATTAGAAACCCTAATCATCTTGAAACTTCTCAATAACACTAAAATAATCATTATATAATCCTTTAACATATGCATGTTTGTTTACTTTGATTAAATTCATGAATTGAATTTATAAAATTCCTTCTACATTATAATTTTCATGCTAAGTCGACTAAACAACAAGTCCATTAAACATTATAATTTCATATGACAAAGTCAATATAGCATATTCCTATTAAAATACCATTGGTTATATCAACAAGTCTTTCAAACATTATAAATATATAATGTTAATGCAACTAATACATCCTTCACTATAAATCATAAACATATTACTTAACACTATGACTTTGCCTAGTCATACAAACAACATTATTATTATTTAATAATATGAATAATTCAACCTTATTCAACACTAACTGAATATAATTATGTTTCTTTTAATTATTAAGAATGAAACTACCTATATTGACCTGGATATGTAATCATTGTAAACAATAACAATCTTTTGCATATGATAGTCATTTAACAACTTGATCAAGTAATGTATTAGAATCTGTCTATTACCTAAGACCATGAATCCAAGCAAAGCACAATTTATAATATACATAATTATACACTAGATTGTGGTACGTCATATTACAACATGAATAGATTCACTTGTTCAACCAAGCAATAACATCAACAACTATTAATGCAATAACACAACCAGATTAATAAAATCACACAATCAAAACAACATAATCATCAAACAACAACAATATCATCAAATAAAAAATAAGATCACAACACACACACACACACGCACACACACACACACACACATGCACGCACGCACGCACGCACGCATGCATGCGCGCATGCACGTATGCATGCACACACGCACGCACACACACACACATGCACACGCACACGTGCACACACGCATGTGCACATGCGCATGCACATGCTCAGGTGAACACATGTGCACACATGCACGCACGTGCGCACACACGCGCGCACACACACACACACACACACACACACACACACACACACACACACACACACACACACACACACATCTAAAATTAAAGACATATTACAACTATACAACTCAAACAATGAACATAAAACATGTTAATCTATAGTGGTATGTGCATGGGTTTCTATTTTTATCTCTATCATCCCCCAATGCTTCTATCTACACCAACCTCTTCGCTGATGCCCTCCTTTTGTCACATTCTGAGAGATGGATCTATCTTTCATCCACCTCACAAAAATGAATGTATTTAGTCTAAAAAATAAATATATCTATAAAATATTATTGTATAAAATAAAAAACATGATTATTATGTACAAAATATAAAAGTACAACTAATCTCTTAGCAAAAAAATTATGTAAATTAAGTAAAATATAACTATCCCATATATGATATAAGTATTAATCCATTAATGACCACAATAATCTATGCATTAAACATATTATTAACCTTAGAGAGAAATAGAGATGTGACACTAATCACCAAGACTAAATTACAACATAGAATTTACTATTACTTCACATGTGACAACATAATTTATCTATTCACCACAAATGATACTATTCATAAAAGTATCAATTGGTTATGACTATACTTTGTCTAATTCACCATAGAAGATATTGAACATACTCAGTGTATGCTATAAATTTGAGCTATGGATTCAATAAACTATATATATTAACTTTGCCTAAAACTTACAAAAACATTAAAGGGAAGGAATATGGAAGCAATCCAAATTATAAAGAGGTTCTTACCATCACCTTGCTTCTCTAAATGTAGTTAGTCTGAAACATAAATATATCTATAAAATATTGTTGTATAAACTAACAAACATGATCATAATGTATAGAATATAAAAGTACAACTAATCTCTTAGCAAAATAATAATGTAAATTAAGCAACATATAACTATCCCATAATCAATATATGACATAAAGATTAATCAATTAACAACCATAATAATCCATGGATCAAATAGGTTATTAAGCTTAGAGAGAAATCAAGATGTGACACTAATCACCAAGATTAAATTACAACAAAGAATTTACTATTACTTCACATGTGACTATAATTTATCTATTCACCATAGAAAATACTATTCATAAAAGTATCAATTGGCTATGACTGTACTTTGTCTAATTAACAAAAAAATATTCTAAAAGTACTTAGTATATGCTATAAATTTGAGCTATGGATTTAATATAATATATATAGTAAATTAACCCAAAACTTACAAAGACATCAAAGGAAGAGAATATGGAAGCAATCAAAATTATAAAGAGATGCTTACCATCACCTTGCTTCTCTTGTCTTCCCTTCATGATATTCAAATGGATTCTTCAATGACTATTGACTTGCTTGTTGGATTATTTGATAATGGTGGCTTCAAAATGAATGGGTTAATGGCTTCTTAGATGAAAGGGTAATGTGAATGCAATGGGAGTATGAAGGCTTAAGAGATCTGGTATATACATGCAAGTTTCAAGGCTTTCAATTTTTCTAATTACTCTAGCCAAGCTCGATGCTTAGTTATTTATAGGATGATGGAGGAGGACTAAAATGAATTTTAAATTCATCAGAACTCTCTAGTTTTAGAGAATTCTAGAAAGTTAGAGAAGGCTCTAGATTTTAGAGTCTTATAGATTTGATTGATAGTTAATATGGATTAGTTTAAGGGTTTTAGGGAGGTTTTAAGGATATAAGTGTGTAGGAGAGGCTAGGAACAGGTTGGCTAGTGGGGTTGATAGAATATATTTGAATTTTAAATTCGTAAGTGGGGAAAGTGGTTAGTAAATGATGTGGGATTAGTGATTTAATAGGGTGCTAGTGGGATAATGAGTGGATTAATATAACTTGGGGGTATAGGAAGGTTAACATGATTTAGGAAATATATTATAGGGAATGGGATTTAATTATTTAGTTAGGACGTATGGTTACGGGATTAAGTATGATAAAGAACTAGATTAGTGAAATAGTTAGGGCCATCATATTTAGGTGTATATATTTTTTCCCTATTTGAAAGGACATTGCGAGTGACAAAGTGGGGAGTAATGGTATTTCAAATAAAAACCATAGTGTGGATGGGTTAATAAAATGAGGATACACTCAGTATGTTCAATTCTTATCTCATTATACTAAATTATATGTTATGAATTAATAAAAATTCAAACATCACCGTTGAATAATAGAGGAGGAATTTTAGTAAAAAATACTCATTTATTATCAAGTTGATAATTTTCATGAATAAATAATTAAACTTTACTATCAATTTATCTTAAAATAGTGTGTCAATCATTCTTATTTCACAACAATAGACTTCATGCACATAGCTGAGTTGAATACTCAGAGTTGAACTTGATCATTAGATGAAGCATTTTTGTAAGAAAAAAAACATTTAAAATGTATGCTTACATGCTATTTTAAAATAACAAGTGCAAAAACATATATATAACCAGATCATAACTATATAACAAGTCAGCAATATGGGTTTATTTTACTTGAGTAACTCAAAGTTAAAGGAGGATTGAATAAATAACTCCAAATTTACATAGTTACATTTAAAGTATACAAAATTAAGTCTAGATAAAATCAATGAAGTTGGATTCCTAAAAATCCATTGGCACCTCCCTTACAACAACATACTAACTGGATCTAATGTTAAACATGTTGGTAAATCTTTTGAATACAAAAATTCAAACTAGAACTCCAATATAAAATAAGTGAGTGAGATGATAAAAAAAATTAAGTGAGATGATCCTAACCATCAGTGGCCCTTACCACCCCATTCTTTGCTCATGAGACTGTAATATCTCCATCAACAAGAGCACATGAGTATAAAAATATAAAATAAAAAGATACAAGAAGAGTTTGGTTCTACCATTCCATATCAGAGTTTTAAATATAACATAATCATCACTAAACTATACATAAAAAAAACTACAATAACATGAAACCAAATTAATATGCCACTACTATTATACTTTCCTTTAGGAATTACACCAAGATAACCATTCAAGGTCATATCTAATTATTCAAACACCTTTGATGCCATCTATGGGAGTGGTGTTTTCAATCCTACCATATGTCACTAGGTTTTTCAAAAGGTAGATATAATTTGTCACAAGTTCCACATAACTCTGCTCATCTCAGTTGAGGAAATTAAAACAATAGTAACACAATAAATTAAAGTAGGGTCTTACTAAAAATACAATCATCTAGAATAAGGGTCATGAAAAAAAATAGTGTTTTGCATGACACTCCCTCCAAATATTATATAAGATTTTCCATTACAATTTTAATTGATTTACACCATAAATATTTAAAGTAGAATGAGAAAATATGTAGGGTAAAAATGGAGGAAGTTTAATACTCAATTTTAATAAAAGTAATCAGCTAGAATCCAAAATTCCAATTCTTTGCAGACAATATTTTTTGATCATGTAGATCCTCCATATTTTACATATGAAAAATTCCAACCTTAGTTGTTTTTATTAGTACTACATGTGTCTTGCTTCCATGAGCGTCACATATATTCTATATTCAGCTCACTATCCTATTTCTTAGTCGGACTAGTCTTATATTGACACAGACATCCTATCTTACCCATAATACTTAAAATGTAATTATCTTACACCTCTACAAGTTCAGAGCATGTACATTATATCCTACTCTCTAAACCCTAACATCCTAGTAGATAGTAGTGTCGATATTACTTTCTTGTCCTGATTCAATTGTCTAGTGCCCTAAAGTCATCTAATTTACAAAAAAAATGGATTATAATGGTTAGCCTAAATGCTTTAATGTGAGTTATCTCTTTATAGAATTGGTATAAATACAATATCAACCCTCATTCATATCTCACCTATAAATCAAACTAAAGAGACTAAGGCACTTATCAAAATCACCCTATCAAGAATTCAATTGATCAAAAGCTTCACTTATCCACACTAGTCATAAGGTCTTTTTTTTCAAGTTACAAACTAGGTCATTATTGTACTTGCTTTACACACATTTCATGATTCATACCCAATCTAACACATAGGGGAGAACTACATGAGTCTGAGGTCATCTTCTAGAGTATTAGATATATAGGCAGTGCAATTTAACAATGGGGTCATTGTGGGTCAGCTCAACATTGTTTTCCCACTAAACCATTTTCCCTAAGGTCACATTAAAGATGAAAATGTAGGGTTTTATAATTTCATAAGGAATAAAAATTCATGAAATATATCTGAATGCATGATAGCAAATGTGAATAAAAACCCACAAGTATCTAGGTGGTTGTATCTTATTTTAGTTGAAATTCCATACAAGACACTAATATCAAACCCAAATAATGGCATCAATGTAACTATCCATGGATTATGCAATTGTCAAGAGAGACATATGCACCATATCTATAATCTAAAAACTATTATAGAAATGTGTTACTACATAATTTTAGCCTATACCAAATCTAGATCTACATTAGCATCAGAGCTAGTTAAGTACGTTGGTATATGCCATTTTTGTATCTAGTATAGTTGTACTTTATATTTATAGATTAGCTTAGTTTAATAACTTCAACATATGGTATATATAAATTTATAACATTAATTAGCCTAATATAGATCTTATATTCACCCTTGTCTCTTATCATTTCTATATCCTTAAACATATCTACCCAAGTAGGATCCACATCCAAATTAGGGTTAAATATTTGGTAAACATTTTTGTCAATCACATGTTCTATTAGCTCTTTGGAATCTATGTGTTAGTTTTATGTCTAGGTATAGAATATCATTTAATCCTACATAGAGATTTATATGCATACATAAATACATTATACACTCCTATTTCATATGTTTACCTTTCATTCTACTCATGTCATATGGACAATGGGGGCATCGACTTCTTCAATCTTGATACACATAAGTTATATGATTTTATGATCACTCTATATTATCATGATTTATCTTATATAAGTACTTATTTATGCCTATTATCCATGGTTATATCTTACACATGGTACTTCATATGCACACTTATCATTTTCTACTAACACATTTGATCCATGGGCCACTATGACATGTTTATGTTGGTTGGTTATGCTTTACTTTATACACTTCCTTGAGTTTTTTCCCTTGCTATTATATTTCTTATTAAATAATATGGATATGCTTCATTGTATGTTTCCCCTATACCTATGTTTGACTTCATAAAAAATTGAATATGTCATTACTTATTTTATGGATATTTAAGTATGTCATTCCTTGTTTTGTCTACATTTGACCAAGTCATTTCCACTCAATTTATGGCATTTGAACATGACCCTTGATTACGATCTCCTTGGACCATTGTTTTTTCACTTAATTTTGAGTGATTTTGTGTGTGTGATTATTTTCTTGTTGAGCTTGTACTATTACTATGTAAAAAAAATCATGATATTTATCATGCATCTTAGGTCTAAATGTGATCACATTTGTTCTATGTGCTTGAATGATACATTTACCTAGACACATTTTTCTATATACTACATGGTTACATTCAAGTATTTTATAGTTGTCTTACCCTTCTGAGGTGAGGTAACTTACATGTACTATTTATACCTCACCTCAAGTGGGGTGGGGATATTAGTGGGTGCATGCTTGGGAATCATGTTCTCCATACTTCACACAATTCTTAGATTTAGTGTGGGCATGTCATACAGACATAGATTCCACACATTCATAGTTTATATATTATAGTGGTGGCAGGATTTGAAAGCATGTTATCCATGTTTACTTATTATGTTACTTATATAAATTCATATATTTAGTGGGGGAATGTCATATGGACATGCATTCTACACAGTCACAATATTTAGATTCAGTGTGGGCATGCCATATGGACATGGATTTAAAACATTCACAATTTTAAGATTCAGTGGTTGTATGATTTGGAAGCATGTTCTCCATGTTTATTCAATAATATACTTATATCAATTCACATATTCAATGGGATCATACCTTTGAAACATGTTCACGCCTATTCATTATTCAGAATCTCTAGTTTATAGTGGGAGCATGTTTTAGAAACATGTACTCCACATTGGTACTTATATCAGTTTTATATTTCTCTATATATAATGGGGACATGCTTTGAAATCATCTCCTCTACACTTACACAGTTATCAAAATTTGCCAAAGCAAATAGTTATGTGATTTAGATACACATTTTTGGTAGAATTATATACATGGTATCCTTTTTATACATAGTTTAAACATGAGACATATCCAAGGTGATTATGCTATGCAACATGTGCCTAATATTGAAAAATTCAAAATCAATTTCAGATTTCAAAACCATTGCATGTACTAATACTCCATGAAATTTTATGGACTTTATAAAACCAATGTACTAAAGTAGTTAGTTCACCTTTCTGGTATGGTTGAGGTGATTAAATAATCAATCTTGGAAATTTTTTAGGTTGGACTTTATCATCCAACCTCACTAATTAATTAGTATTATTGGGTTGCATGATTGAGCTAATATCAACTATCAAGTGGAAACTCACATTTTCTCTAAGGTTGGGGGCACACTCCTACCCTTACAACCCCCCCATAACCCGCCCCCCCGCCCGCCCCACAACCCCCCCCCCCCCCCCCCCCCCCCCCCCACACACACAGATATATATGAACTTTAAATATTTACCTATATTTATCCTAATCTTAGTTTCATAGCCTTACAATGATATATATTTTGCAAAATAACTTGGTAATAGTCAAGGTGGTTACATAAACACATAGGTATATTATTAAACCTTGATATTTCATTTTAAATCTACTTCAATTAATTTTAAATAAGACTATATGCACTAATTTTACACTCTAACATTATCTTGGTTGTAGGTCCATCACTAGTAAAGCACTCAAATTCAACTCAAGTAAAGATAAGGTGTGCATACACACACATGTACTTATTATTTTCCTTTCAACGAGCAGTTTAATTACTCGATTAAAGGTGGGACAAGGTAGTTGATATTTTGTGATTATGTATCACCTCATTCTTGTGCACTTGGAAAACTCAGACCTTGGCTATTCCTCTTAGTTCTACACATGCCTTTATTTTACAATCCTTGCATCTACTCTATTGTGTGCCCCTTGGCCTATCTCTAAGTTTGGAAAATATTAAATTGATGACATAGACATCCTATCTTTCCTATAATGCTTAAAATTTATCTATATGACACCTCTACATGTTATGATCCTACACCTATTCTTCTACTCCCTATACACTAATGTTCAGAAAAGATAATAGTGTCGATGTTACAATCCTACCCAACATAAGTGTCTAGTTCCCTAAGGTCATAAAATTTTAAAATGAAATGTATTATACTGGTTAGCCTAAGTAATTTCAAGTGAGTTATCTCATGATAAGATTAATGTAAATACAATATCAACCTTCATTAATTCCTCAAATAAAAATTAGGCACAAGAGACCAACACACTTATCAAAAGCACTTTATTAAGCATTTAATTGATCAAAATTTTCCCTATTACCACACTATTCACCTGTAGAACACATATATAGGTTTATACTAAAGGAGGATTCAAATAATCTTATTTTCCAAGCTACAAGCTAGGTCACTATTGTACTTGGTTTACATACATTACATGATCCACACACAAGCCAAAACATAGAGGAGAACTACACGAGTATGAGACCCTCTTCTAGAGTATTGGCTATGTAGGTAGTGTAATTTTATGGTGGGGTTATTATGGGTCATCTTGACACCATTTTCCTACTAACCATTTTTTTCCCAAGTTCACATTGAAGATTAAAAACTAGGGTTTTGTCATTTCACAAGGAGTGACAATCTATGACCTATATCTAAATTCACTAGAGTAAAAGTGTATCCAAACCTAGAAGAATCTAGGTGACATCATCCTATTTATGTTTATATTTAGTACAAGAGACTAGCATTGAACCCAAATAATAATGTTGATGCAACCATCTAAGGCTAACACAATTGTCTAGAGAGCCAAAGGCACTAGATACAAAATCTAACAAATGTTCTAGAACTATCTTCCCACCTACTTTTAGCCTGTATGAGATCCATATCTACATTATCATTGGAGCTATATAATTACCTTATTTTATGTCATCTCTATATCTAGCATAGTTGTAATTTTTATTATAGTTGATTTCATTTTAATAAATTCAACATATGATGAATCTAAGTTTAGCACATTAAATGGCATGTTGTAGATATGATATTTACCCTTATGCCATATAATGTTTTTATCCTTAATCATATATACCTAAGTAAGATATAGATACAAATTAGGCTTAAACATTTGGTAATCATTTTCATCACCTACATGTTTTATTTACACTTTGGCACCTATGTGTTAGTTTTATGTCAATGTATGGTGTATCATTTAATCATACATACATGTATATAGGCATACATAGATACATAATACACTCCTATTTTGGATTTTGACCTTTACTTATACTCATGTCATATGGACATTAGGGGCATCTATTTCTTTGATCTTGATACACACAGGTTATATGATTTGATGATCACTCTACATTAACATGATTGATCTTATATATCCACATACATATGCCTATTATACATGATTATATATTGTACATGGTACTTGATATGTTATTCACTTATCATTTTTTGCTAGCATGTTTGATCCATGGGCCACTATGACATGTTTATGTTGGTTACTTATGCTTTACTCTATACAATTCTATAATCATATAAAAGTGGTTTTTAGATGACAATATTATTGCTTGAGATAACTTATTCCTAGCTTAGACATAGACCTATCCTAGTGCCTTTATCACACTTTTCTAGCAATTGTGTAGACTAAAAATATTTTCAATCATCCAAAACATAGTCTCAGACCTGCATTCCCAGATCTTGGCCCTTCATGCCCAATAGCCTACCAGTTGGGCACTAGTGCCATACTAAGGACACTAGAACCACATGGTGCTAGTGTCCTCAATATGGTTCTAGTGTCCCTTACATTAAATCTCTTGAATGAATATATTTTCAAATGTGTAACCCTCTGATTTATCCTTTTTGGGTTTTACATTTGAAATCTTATGTTAGAATAAAGGGCTGAGATGTCTAGATCATTTAGATAAATATGAGATAATTAAATACTAATTTGTTATGACCTTTGAAATTTTTTTAATTTATAAAAATATCATTAAATAGGTACAAATAGGGCCTTATCTATCATGAATGATCTGGGTTCTGAAAGTTGAGACCTAGGTAGTAGTCTGCATCATCAACATGATTCTAGTATTCATCTATTCACTAGATAGTAATGCCTAGTATGGACAACAACACCATATATTTGTAGTGTGATCAATGTGGTTCTAATTTCTCCTTTGTGGGACTATTCCTATTTTCAGGGGGTACCTACACCTATGTCTCTATATCTTGTTCCTATGTGAACAAAACCTATAGCTCTATGTTGTGCCTGGAAAACTTGGTTTCATGTGCAAACCCTAATCCTCCTTATAAGTATGACATGAAAAATAATTTTATTTGTGTTACTAGGATGAAATAGACATAATAAATACCCTATTGTATAGAGAGTTTCCTACATACCAAAACTCTAAAAAGGGATCAAGCCTGATGTAGCTCTTCCACCTAGTGTTTAATGTATGTGCAAGTGAATTCTAGAATAAGAACGACCTTAGATGCCTTGAATGTGCTTGAGATTTGAGATGATTAGAAACTATGCTTAGGGATACTAGATATGGTAGTATGTATAAATTAGGGTAGAATAGGGATCAAATACCTTGAGTTTACTCAACTTTGTCTTTGGTTTGAATAGATTTTGCATCTATTTTCCATCCAATCAATAGAGGTAGATTAGACTTGTATTTATAGGGTTATGTTGCTTGTGAGGATTAAAAAATGAGCTTAGGATGACCTTAATAGGGGAACACATTTGAAAAAATATTTGTTTGGAAGAGCTATGGCTAAGGACATTAATGCCTAGTTGGGGACACAAGCACCTTGTGGCTATAGTGTCCCAAATGTGGCATTAGTGTCCTCTTTGTAGACTATTAAGTAAGTTGGACTAGGGTCTAAGATGATAGTTATGGGACTATGTTTTGAATAGATATAGGTGAATATGGTATGTTGAATGATTGGAAAATTAAGTCTAATGCTCAAGGATAGGCCTATGTCTAGCCTAGGGATATGTTAATTCAAGCAACACTCTTAGCATCCAATTACCACTTTTAGGTGATTACACCCTCTTAAGATTGACATAAGCACATTTTATTATCAAAATAAGCTAATAAACACTATAAATATATTAATCTTAGACCTCTATCCACTAGATGGAAAAGAGATGCAAAAATCCTATCCATAAAAGAAACAAGTTGAGCAAAATCAAGGTTATTAATCTCTATTCTTCCCTACTTTTACATATTAACATCTATAGATTCCATAAACCCAAATTTTAAAGATTTTAAATAAGAATAAAATCAAGGAATTCAAGACCAATATCATTCTATCATTCAATTACACTTGTACCAAGCATTAGGTGGGAAAACTACATTGCACTTGATCCCTCCTCGAAGTATTGGTATGTAGTCAACTTTCTTCACAATGGGGTGTTAAGGATGTCCAACCTATCCTAATAATGAACACACATTTTAATATATTACCATAATTTCAAGGAGGATTAGGATTTGTAACTTATATTTTCAATTACAAGCACAATACAAAGATCTATATTTTGTGTGCAAAGGAATAGGACCTAGAAACACAGTCGTAGGTGATCTTAAAAATTAGGAACAATCCTAAAAATAGGACACTAGCACCATTTGCAAGACACTATAGCCACATGTCACTACTACCCAGGTTGATTGTTACTATACATCAAATAATTTGACTCAAGGACCATGTTGAGGATACTCAGACCTTTCCATAACCTAATTTTCAGCACCTAGATCTTTCACAATAGTTATTTTCTAGATAAGTCTCTATTTTCACATATTTATTAATATTTTAAAAAGTTCAAAGCAAGTCAAATTTTGTAAAAATTAAGTGGCAATTTATTGTATATTATTTCACTAATTTATAAAACTTAGCCCTTTAATCTAACTTACGATTTACATTGGTAAAATTGTAAAAGGTTAAATAATTTGGTGAACTTGAGTTACTTCAAATATTTATTAAAACCCTAATTCACATTCTCTAAATTTTTATGTGCTAAATTAGTGTTCCAAACTTATATTTTTATGATTTTTTGGCAAAACCTAGATCATTAAATCAAATCTCACTTTAGGATTTCATTTATTTTAATAAAATTTAAATCTTTATAAATAACCCTAATTCACATAATACCCCAACCCTAGATCACCCTTGTGTCCACATTTCTAGTATTTACCTAGTATTAATTTACAACTTATTACCATGATTATCATGATATAATCCATATTTTACTTCATGGTATAAAGCCATGTACTTTCCTTAGGATGTTTATTATTAACTATTTGTATAAAAGTACACATGCATGTTAGTCTCATCATGGATCCAACTCGATCTAATCTTGTTTTACATATTGGTCCTTCATCATGTGAGTCATTTTTTTCTATGGATAATTTATATATATCTCACTTTGAGATGCCTGTAGTTACTACTAGGTGACAGAGGGATCAGAGGGCCCCTTTTTTTCTACCTCCACCTAGACCACTTGATTATTTACACTCCCATCCTACCTTTACTAATCACCCATGACAAATAGTAGATATTGAGGTCCCAGTTGTCACTAGGTGGAGTATGTTTCCTCCTTAGCCTATACAAGATCAACGTAACCCTACCATCCATTCTCATCCCTAACACACTACAAAAGGACCCATAGATTAGAAAAGAGAATTTGATATAGTGGATCAGTTGAGAAATACACCAACCAAAAGATCTATATTGGAATTTATTAAAAAAAACATTCTTCAAAGGTTGAAAATTTATAAAAATTATTTTCTTACCTTCCAAACTATTATGGAAGAAGTTACCAACATGTTTGATGAGACTAATAAGCAACAAATATAATATTTTGTGTCCAAACATATGGGTATACAAGATGACTTCATCATTATTCTTTAGGAAGAACTCCAAAAAAGAAACAATTGTCAATCTTCAACTCCCCTAGTTAATAAAAGTGTTACACTTATAGTGGGTCCAACTCAACCAAATTAACTAACACAACCTTAAATTTTCCATCAATAACCATCATTAAAAACTACACCTATTATGGCTAGTTATTTAACTCTAGATGTACAATCCCTTATGCACAAGATTCATACTCTACAGTCTAAGGAATTACATATTGAGAAGGGATCCACTAGGTCATCACATGCCTTGGATTCTTGGCACATCACATAGTGATAACTCCCTTTCCATCCAATTTTGTGGAAACCAAGCTTACTTTATATGATGGTAAGGGTGACCTAGATCATCATCTCATATATTATCACACAACATAGTTGGACTATGTGTCCAAAGATTTATTTCTCATGAAGTTATTTCTATGCAGTTTAAAGGATTATTCCCTAAAATGGTTTTATGATTTACCAAATTAATCTATCATATAATTCAATCCTTTTGCTGACATTTTATTTTCACACTTCTCTATCAACATTAGTGATAAGATATCATATGCATAAGTGGAACAATTGAAACAAAAGTCAAATGAGCCTATCACATATTATGTATTATGATACAAGACTATATTAGCCAAATTGGCTAACCCCATGGTAAAAAGAGAGTTTCAGGTCATATTTAAATGAATTCTCTTACCATTGTTACATGAATCTATATTATTCAATATGTTTACTACATTTATTGATGTGTACCACATAATATGGAAAGAGAGGTTAAGCTCATATTTATGGGAAACCAAAAGTATACCTATAGATCAGAATCAACTATTAAGAGTTCAAAAAAAACTTCATACAAGTTAATGGCCAATGAGAACAAGAGTGATCAAAATTTCATAGGCAATGCAATTTCAAAGCCATCTCCTAGATTGGTTTTATCCACTCCTCAACATTGATTCTTCACTAACCTTCTAGAGTCACCAATACATGTCTTACATCAAATCTTGGAATACAATTTCATATCTCTCCCTTAAATTAGATAGGTTGATATGACACAACCTCTTCCAAACAACTATGATCCTAATGCATTTTACATGTATCACATGGCACTAGGCTAGACAATAAATAGATGCATAAGCCTAAAGTATAAGATACAAAATATGATTGAGGATAATATTATTGATATGGTCACAACCATAGAGTCATTGAAATCATAAAAAATAGATGTTAAGGCACTTAAGATATTATCATATCTATTTCCAAAGCATTCAATGAACAAGGCAAAGAGAACATGAAGTGTTCACTACACATATCAGGCACATCCACCACCAGTTTCATATCATATAGTTATAAAGGAGGCACATCCATTTCATAGCATCATTGACATGTACCATACTATATTTTCACCTAGATCACTTATCACAATCTTAAAGTAGGATATTTTCAATGATGATATAGATTACATGCACTCTTATACAAGTGTACATAAATCATCAACCTATCTAGAGTGTTATGGTTAACTATGGGTCAAGCATAATCATGTGCACTATGATACTTTTAGAGTATTTAGGGTATTTAGATTAGGATATATTCCATATAGGAATAGTCATCAGTGGTTTTAGTGATCACATTTAGAGCTCCATCAGGGAGATTGTGCTTCCATTATAGGTTGACCAACACATACAACCACTCAATTCATAGTAGTACCTAGTGCAGGAGTGTTTGATATATTATTGGTTAGGCCATGGTTATAATAGCTCTGATCCATCCCATCTACATTACAAATATGCTTGAATTAAATACATGCAAATAAAGTGGTAAAAGTTAAGGGTGTCCCATATGAGTATCCTCTACCTATCCCATAGGTAGTTCTAAAATAGTCACCAGTTACATTTCTAAGACCATTACCAGATATTGCATAGTTATTAGTTAAAAAATCGAGTAAAATTATTATGTATACATCATTGAGTTCAATAGAGCCACCAGTGTAGGTGAGGTATAATCCTATAGTAGTGACACATACACATATTTTCTAATGGATACTATTATTAGAGAGACCCCTATGTCAAAGATATGTCATAGATTATATAGGACATCCCTATACTCAATTTATGTCATGATAAGTATCATTATGTTATTAGAGTTCTCAATAAAGGGCACCTACATCACCTATAACTTCTTCTTATACCAGATGGGTTCATAATACCCCTACAATTCATAGGGCATCAAAGTCAGTGCCACATATTCATAACATCTCTACATATGAAGAAATAGACACAGATTACTTTGCACAGTGGATTATGGAATCATAGTTATCCTTTCACATATTGTACATGATCATGGTTCCCTTATTTGACATAGGTCAAGGTGATAGTGAATCTCCCATGAGAATTATTGGTTAGTATGGTTCCTACAATCTTGTACATACTTTTTTCTCTCTTGCTCATTATACATAGTTCAGTTTCATTTGATTGTACATATATTATATCCAAAAAATACAAAAACAATATAACATGTCAAAACACAAAAAAAATTCAAAAAATTACTCAAAAACACAAAATTTATAGATTATATGCATTTTAATGTTTACATTTCTTCTATTTTATATATACTATATATGATAGATATCTTAGTATAGTTAGTTTTATCATAAATATATGCTTCACTTGTTATTAAAAAGTGCTTACATATTACATACATGACTCTGATATACTACACTAATATAGACTTTCTATCATAATACCCACTAGGGGCATATATATCGATCTAGGATTATTCATTTGATACATACACTGACTTAGGGGCATATCATACATAGTTTCTATTTGTAGGTTCTATATTTAAATTATTTATATTCTAGTTTACACATTAATAAATATCAATATTGATCATTTCTACTCATACTAATATTTTTTACTGACTATCACTAGTTAGGCTTAATATATGTACATCTTATCATTTACATAGATTTGTACTACATTCATACATACTTTAATTTATAGATTTTCTATTTTAGACTAAATTTTGTTTCCTATGCTTCTTTTATTCGAGGTCATTTGAATATGCCATTATTATTTGGCTCTATGCCACTTCTATTCAGTATGCCTTAGACATATGCCTATATCCCTTGTGTGTGTTTTCTTGATTGTGTATGCATACATTTAAACATGTCCCTCTATGTGTCTCTAAGATAAATTGCTTGTTCCTTGCATATGTGGACATTTGAACAGGTCCTTGTATGTTTAATATTCCTAGATTTAGTGACATGTACCATTATCCCTTGTATTGTGGCCCCTTTGCCTATTTTGCATGCCTCATTATGTTGTATGTTTTATTTCTTATATGTTTCAACACCATGACACTTGTCTTTTCTTGTTACACACACTATTTTTTTATGCCATGAGGGACCTCATGCATCTACCCTTCATACTTGGGTGGCTTGATGGACATCATGCGCGATCCCCTTATGTAGCTATTCAAATTTGTTATTATACACATTGATTACATCTATCATGACACCCTTGTGAATTGCTAGATAAAAACACATATTACACTATGTACTCATGATTAGATTATCTTTGATTCCCATGTTATGTTTATACATTTTAGTAGATTATCATGCAGTTATCATATATGCTCCAACTAACACATTTTGTAGAGCTATTTTCTTTTGAGGATAGTTTTTACACAGGTAAACAATCACCCTCAAAAGAGGGGGCATTGAAAGGGGTTTGTCATAGAGATCAGGCTCGTACATTGCTATTCACAAATCATTTTAGCACACAGGCTTAGTTTTAGAAAATCAAAGATAGGTAAAACTAGAAAAAATAGGGACTTGGAAAGCAGTTTAAAGACTCAAATTTTAGACCAAATAGATATTAGCACCTAGATTGGGACATTAGCTTATGAGCCCCAAAAATGTCATTTTTTAATCCTCATCTATCACACTCATCCTTCTTGTTTACCACGATTTTGAGTTACTTTCCC